>MU869679.1:14534-26429 GCA_036418205.1 Ostertagia ostertagi | reverse complement strand
CCCTGACATCTGTCATAAAGTGATCTATACCCTCCCCTTCCCACTCTTTTTCAAGTGGCAGGCTAAAAGAGCCAGCGCACGAATATTCTGTCCCGCTAAATGTCACTGACAGGCAGCTCCAAATCCCCTTCTGAGACACTTCCGCTTTACTCGTTCCTAACATCCTATTCCTGAGCGTGTAAGCTCATTTGGGGCACGTGCCTTTACGACTCAGTAAAGGCACAACATAACCACTTCCTTCCTTCTCCTCATGTACATCCAAGGGATTGTACAAAGTTACTCCTTCAATCCCCATACGTGCGGAAACACCTGCCACGACTAGCCGTTTCCCGAATTCTCAAAATATCCTGTCACTTGAGAGCCTTATAGAACAACACATTCACAACCAGGAACCACTTTTCTAATCAACTACAACTTACTTGCCATGACAAAGAAGCACGACGTCAATGACTGGGCGAGATTCGCGAACAATGGGAAGCACTTCGTTACACGCGGAAACGAGGCTATTGTCAGAGAAAGTGGAAAAATCAGTCTTTAGCTTCTGATACTGGAAATTCTGCTGCTACAAAAGCCGAATCGGATGCTTATTCAGATACTGTGTCAAAGAAATCCCGTCGCAGCCCACAAATGAATTTCCTCAGTGCTTCGTGCAAGCCATCAGCCCTTTCTCACCCCGCGGGGTTTCTAAGAGAGTAAAATTGCTTCTCGCAATTTAACTTCCTTCATTAAGAAATACCATGACAACCCATCCTATTTTCACTATACAACCTAGACGCACTCATTAGCATTCTTGGATGCAGGGGTTAGTGTTTTGTTTACGCCACAGGCTCATACGAGACGCTCCTATTCTGCTTGGCCTGCCAGCTTAGCCACCTCGTTACACCGCTGACTATGCCGACCGACGACCGATCAAAGGTGACATGAAAATAGCATGTCTCTGTAAAGGAACCTGCAAAACTCGGAAGAAAACTAGCCTTGGTGAAATCGATGCTTTCTGCAAGTCACTGAGTCAATTTCCTTCACGAAAATAAAACCCTGAAGTCCTCACGAAATTCTTAAGAACAATTATTACCCTTTTTCATCATTCACAAAAGGGCACCCGCTAAATTACACTATACCTAATAGACTCTCTTGAGGAAAAGAGCACTGACTGCGCCGCCGAATTGCTCGCCTCGCCTCTGCGCCCATTTTGCAATTTGCAATAATAATGTGGAGCTATTCAGATCCTCTACGGGCAATTCCCGGCTCCCGTGGCCCAAGGATTCATTTCATTTCATTTTCACGGCAAACTCAGGCTTCAGGGTGGGTAACTTCGACCAACCCAATACCCAAGCAATGACTGATTGGGCTTTTTTTCGACGCATCATGACCTGATCCGCGGTGGGAGGATACCTTAAAATAGAGCTCAATCTTCGCTCAGAATCCCATAGCCGTCTCTAGGCCTTAGGACTAAGTCCTGTAATTGGCACTCACTTGAATGCCCCCTAAGAGCATGAGCGCTAGCTTTTACTCCTGATTTTCGCTAATTCAAGCTTTTTCCTTTCACTTCCTTAGAAACATTCACTCTTTGCGGACCTTACCTAGTGCTAAACGCTTCATAAATTCACGGAAATTTCTGAAAGCGATTAAAAACCAATCCTTCCAACACGGGCGCCTGGGAGAGGCAATGCTGTAGCCAGGTGGAACTTTTCTTTCTACCAGAACCAATTTCATGGGGCCCTTTTGTCCACTGGTCGAACCTCGACGCCGAGTTGCGAATCTCAACCAGGGGCAGGGATAGAAAGTGTTTTTCTGATCCCCTCGTGCACAATAGTCCATAGATACCTTTCAAACGATTTTCTGTCAGCGAAATTGCAGAGCAGCAGAAGCTCCAACACACATTATTTGGTGCTAGGTAGCCCTGTGCACGGAACGCTACCTCTGGGTTACTAAAATAGCCCGGTCTCCCATTGGTAAACAAAGGATGTTACTCGTCGATGTCCGCTGTTCAAACATTCACACCTTTACTCCCTTTTTCTGATCAACATGTCTCATTTTACAATACCCTTTGCATGATAAATGAAAAGTTCGCTTCGAAGACACTCGAAAGAGCCCTCAAAAAGCTAATGGGCACAAGAAAACACTTCCCATTTAGCGGCGGCCCGATTCCGAGGGGAAAACAACATAAGGTGCCAGCATAATGGCAACTGAGTATCGATTGGACCACGCATTGCCATAATTATCCTTTTCTGACGACGACGGCAAGTTTTTTCTTTGCAGAACTCCGCCGAGTGCCCCTTGAGGGTCTGAATTAAGCTCGAAAATGGCGCCACTGACATAAGCCGACTTGGCACCAAACATCAGACTGCCTCTCAACTTCATAAAAATGCGTGCATTAGCGCTCTTACATAGCTAACTGCCAAACTATCACCATTGTAAATGCATCCCTAGGCACGCAACCCGCTCCAATTTACCCCACCCACGAAGTGGCACGCATGGTGCGTAAGCGGCCAAAATTTCGGGATAAATTTTCTTCAGTCTCATACAATCAGATCTTATACGGTGCAGGGAGCCCCGGCTCCCATCTGCTATTTTAAAATATGGTAAAAAAATTGTTAGGCAGAGTAGAAGTAATGAATGGCCATAAGCCGGCGAAACCCCTGCAGTTCATTGGCGTCGCAAGGTTCTTAGAAATATCTCAAACTCTTCATGTATCGAATCTGGCGTATTCTCAACCTCCTAATTTCGCCCAGGACTACACCTTAAGAGGGGGGGAGGGGGCGGGGAATGAATAGGAGAGGCGTGTACACGGTTTCATTTTCCTAATCTTCTCCTGCTAGTATCAGCAGTACGCATAACAATGCCCCCCCCATCCCGTAAACATAGTAGGGATAAAGGATTAAGCATTTGCGCCGTTGATCAATCCCTTTTTGGGATGCGGCACGCATTCTACTTCCATTTGTACATTCGTAGTGGCGTTTGAATGCGATGTGGCCTATACAATGACTTGCGGGGGCCAGCCGATGTACAAGTCAGTGTTTTTATCCTCCCAGACAAGTCTGGTACCAATTAACCGACCCCGGAGGGATGGAAGGCTTGGTTGGCCCGGGCGACTCACGACCCAGGATTTGATCCCCGGACCGCTCGCGTGGTGAGCGTGCCACTTGTCACTACACCACTTCCGCCCTTCGTAACTACCCAAGATTTTAGATCTCTTTTCCATGTGTACAAACGAGAATGACGGCATGCTTATAAAGCGAAGGATAGCGAACCATAGCTTGAAGCCACAATGTAGCCTTGGTTTTTATCATGAGAGCTGGTGATCTTGTTGTCGAAGTGCTTCAGCGGTAAACGCGCTTAAGTGATGTTTGGGCGTCTAAGTTTCCCACGGTACAGCGAAAAAAAATTTCTTGAATTCCGCAACAAAAATGAATTTTTTAGGCCGATTGTTACTTAATGACGAATCTGAAAAAAGGGATAGCCCACATCAACAAATGGAGAGAGCCGTTGTTCAACTTCATCTCGCAGCACGTGGACTGGCTAACTCATTAAGTTAGCCAAAATAAGCCATATAAAACTGATCCAATTCTTCCATTGTTTCGGTAAAGCTAATAGGAAAAAAGTTAAAGAGGAGGCAAATATCGAATTGTTGAGGTCATTACGCAGCCAGCCGGCAAATCTGGGAATTGGCTAAGCTAAAGCCGGTGGCGAGGACGATTGACCAACCAATTATGGGAATGAGAAGCTCCTATTTGTCTTCCTTGAATCCTTCTTCCCTTTTCATTGAAAGAAACGTGGACGCACACTTCTAAAAATGGTTCACTGACGATCCCTTTATTAAGATGAACAACAACGAGGGCTGTGGCTGTGTCAAATTACGGTAAGCACCCTTCGTAAACGGTAATTATGGTTAACCCCGCTCACTTACATCATTCTCACACCACTGGACAGCTTTACGATTTCGCCGCATTATCTCATCTCAGATGGCCTCATTGGGATCGTTACAGCCTTCGCACACGCCGAATAAGATAGATCATAAAATTCTAAGGACATTCGAGAAACATATCATATTTTACAGATCTCATCGCAATTCATCTGAACAAAAGTTCGCCAATGAGCTAATTTTAGAAGTGCATACCCTTTCCTTTCTATGGAAACAAAAAAAAGATTTGACGGAAACATATGGGAGAAGTCATGCAATAAAAATAAGCTACGGTATAGCACAATTATTGTTGACGTAAATATTTTTAAGAATCCTAAAAAAATCAAAAACTACAGTACCTGTCTAATCATCAGCTCGTCAAGAATCTGCGATTGTGAAGCGCCTTCTGGGATCGGCATCTCGAGCTGCTCGATTTCGTCGAGCGAGAGCCGACGGCACATTTCGCGTACCGTCACCAGTTCCCATTCTCGGTTCAGCAACGATGAGCCGAACAACGGCGCCGGTCTGTCGCCTGAAATGCGAAGGTATACTCTTTTGGGCTCTGACTTGAACATTTTCACAAATCTTTGACTTACTTTTACAAGTTCAACACCATGAACACCACCACAGCACATGCACAAACACACTTTTCGACGAACCCTCATTGGTCATCAAAATCTCCTGATCGATGACTTCTCCTATTGCAGTCACCATTTGACTGAGTCGTCGCTGGCTGAGAGTTTTGGCTCGTCCCGAGCGGCATCGACAGTCGCCGCACGGACGCTTTCAACTCGGATATGCCCGATTGAAACGGTGGTGGTGTCGAATTGCCATCACACGATGTGCCACCACTCATCGTGGACGCCAACGATGTCGTTGACGCATGAACTTTGTCAATGAATTGAGCTAACATCCTTCTTTCGAGTAGGAAGGTTAACTGGATTGGAGTGCGTGCGAATAAGAGACCCCTGAACCTAGTAGGGTAACGAAAGTCAGGAATGCACACAGAAGTCTTCTGTCAACAGCCCAAGTGGGTTAGCTATGAGCAGCTATCCTAGAACGAGTAAAAGGCGAGACCAATCGCTGAAAATGGGAACGCCCATGCCACGTCCCGATCGCGGATAACACAGGCCGCCTACTTGGGGCGCGTAAAGAAGTCACTGTTAAGCTGAACATGCCGTGCCGAAGAATGAGAAGCATAAAAAGAAGTAAATCTAATAAAAGTAGAAGAGAACTCGGAGGCAAAGGATAAAAAGTAAAGTGCTTGGCATGGTCAAAGCCTTTGCGAAGCACTAAATCACTTCTCCTCTTCCAGTGTCTCATGGGGCTAGCCGATTTCTGGTCGGTAGATTGGCCTTCTGACAAATCTGGCACTAAATTGTTAGCCCCAGCAGGAGGGTACTTGGGCTGGGGTAGGTATGCCACTTTTTGAATGCCACAAACGTGCACCGTTGCTCAAGTGTTCTGAGTTGGATGAACATCGATTAGTAACTATGTCTGCTTTAGTCCAGCTGTCTTCAGTAACCTGAGAAAACACCAGCACTTGGCGATAGAAGAATGGTAGCTCAGCGGGGTGGTACCAGGGTAGGGCCCATCATGGCAGTACGATATTCACTGCTAGGCTTCGAAATCCGGTCACGTAAGTAAGACTTGTCTACACGCCTAATTGGCCCAATTTAAAACCTTTCTAAAGTAATCTGTTGAAAAAAATGCGCTTCTTCCAATACTACCCAAATTTCACAAAATTCCACCATGCATAGTAAATCAGACTTCCGGTTCAAGTTAGCCATTGCGTGATGTTGGGCTTTATTTGTTCAGATAAATCGCTGAACATAATAAAATATTCTCGAATTCGCGTGTATGCGAGTTTTTTTTTCGTGTTCAAAAATCGAGGCTCGAAATAAACAGCTGCTCATAAACAAATGAAACTGGTAAACATAAAACTGATGTTTGTTTGATTTTACCGTATCCGATTCATTTGTACTGCGATGGAAAACGTTAGCGAGCATTCTTGAATACAGGCGAACACTTTCCTACCGCTATGCCTCTGCGACAAATCCCATCATAAACCTGGATTTCGGGCAAATTCCCAGGTTAAACCAGTACCCACTGACAACGAGCTCGTCGATCAGCTCCTCTTTAGGTAGCAGCCGCTTATCCAATTTTCTAGTTTTTAAGTACTTCAACAGGCCACTTGAAGGAGGCTTGACTCAACATACGCGCACTTTCCGAGTTATATAACTCGTGCCCACTTGAATAACCCAAAACGTAATGGACTTAAAGGCACCGTGGGGCTTTAGCCCATCCAGGAAGAGGAGGAAGAAAACAAAGGTTGAACAATATTTCCATTCTTGTGAATTTGATCAAAGCCTCCCATTCTTATGGATTCGGTCAACTGTACCCTTTGTATTCGGCAACCAGCTACGTGTGTGCTGCAGACTTCACAACACAAGTGACGACAGCCACCTACAAAATGTAGTAGTTTTTCGTCATTGAGTTTATTAGCTGACTACAGTTGTAATCTACATTTGTCCTAACAACAACTTCACTATCAACTATTGAGCTTAGTATAAAGTGCTATTGTATCAATTTACTTGGAGGTTGTCGTCCTTGATTTATTGAATCTGCAGTGCAGACTTTCGCTGCCTGAGCGCCGGAAGAAGGGTACTCAACATTGGAGGGGGGAGTCAAATAAAGTGATGGAGCGTTTGTAAGCCTTCATATAAACAAATACGCACTAAAGAACTCTACGAGGAGCATTCTCGGGAGAAGGCTCAGCGCTGTCTTTACCCTTGGTCCCTCATTAGTGATTAGGAACGCTTCTCTCGGCCGCTACAAATTTCTAGCAGCTACTGCCAGCTGCGGCACCACTTGTAATTCAAGGCACGTCCACAGGTACAGTCAAACATCACGTCCTAACTGTTATAACCAATACTGCAATCGTCCACGATTACGACATGACGTTCCGTCACTAGCCATCAACCCATTCCCAGATGAAAAACGCAAAGCTATAGAGGGAGGTGGACGTACTAGCACTCAAGCACTCATGCTGGCCTTAAAAAACAGCATTCTCTAGCAAATCGGTGGGAACCAGCGGGGAATACTTAAACAACTCCCAGTAATCACTTTGCAGTGTGACTAATATTATATTCATGAGATAAACCTTGAAAATTCAACTATTCTCAAGTACCCGCACGAAAAAAAAAACTTTTTCCGAATGCTTTTAATCGATTTCAAGTGGCATACCTCCACCTCGTTGTTCCATTTTCACTCATCAGCTTCGTAAGGACATTTCTCGCAGCCATTCAGAAATCTACCTCATTTCTTCAGCACTCAACTACCACAACAATCACACTACTGCGATAAATATTTTTGGCGAAATCGCCGTAAAAGCGAAAACATCTCCATTTGCTTGCCTGATCTTTGCAAATACCTTTATTTTGCTGTTTACAAGAAGTGAAAGTGATTCAACACCGAACACCTCGCGAGACAGCCCAAAAACAAAGAATTGGTCAAGTTCAGGATAACATTCAGTGCTCAATCGAAAACCGTAGGCTTTTCTCGTGGCAAATCCCATGCTGAGTGATACTCAGAGAAGGAGAACTTAGCCCATTTTTTTTGACTCAGACTGTAAATGTTAAACCTTCAGACTCTCCCCAGATGAATCATGGCTTATTTCAGGCGGATGTTCAAAGGGCAATCAAAAACTTTGTACGACCATTAGGATCATGCCTCGGGAAGCCGCGAAGCAACGCAATGATACACAAAAAATTACTGAATGTTCTCTCCCAGCATCCTTTCCTCTCCCTAAAGCCACTCCCAGGTACCGGTGTGGCTAACTCGAATGTCCCCTCCTCACATCCTCCCACTGTAATGGACAGCATTTTCGAAAAACAAGTCCAGAAAAGTACCCACTACAGTGCAGTCGCAACCTTTGTCAGCCCGGGAGGCATCATGCTCAATATCAGAAAGAAACCTTCCCATTACTGCAGGCTTTTTTGGAATTTTACACGTCCTAAACTGACCTCGATCTAATTTCATTGGTGGGTGAATCTAACGTATCAGAAGAATCCTTGAAAACTACGAACGATGGGTGGAAAGACGTCAGAAATATTATACTTAAAGACACATTCCACGACTACCTGAGTGGTTCCAATTCCGTCCTTCAATGAGGTGGACCGATCCGCATGCACGGATTGTGCCGATTTAGCTACTTAGGTCCACAGCAAGGGTGTTAATGGCTTACTCTGCTTACAATCCCCATCCGACACCTAACCTGCGTCCTGCCGTTGTCTCGGCCTCTACCACATCTATCCTATCTCATCATTTCGTCGTCAGGATCTCTCATCTTAACGAGCACTTTCTCGACGTAAACCAGCACACTTCTCAAATCGACTGCAAGGAAAAACGAGGATCTTCTTTTCGTGTTTGCTGAGGCTTGCTTTGCCTTCTCGTTGAGCACATACAGTTCCATATTCAAATCTCCATGCCACACCCTACGATCGTGGAATGTGCCTTTGAGTACTTTTCGTTGATTATTTCCCAATCTCAGCAACGAATCCTTTTTTCCATGGGACAATCCCTGATTAATAGTACAAGAATATTATTATGCGGTTCCACTCTCCCACTGCAAATCTACGTGCACTTTCCGGTCAGCTCTGACAACTGAATTATGCCTTGAGGACTTCAATGACCATCGCTCCCTTCCAACCAAATACCAAGTCACCCCCATTTGAGATTCAAGCTTTAAAAATGATACATATATACTCAACTCGCCCACAGATCGGGATGAAAAAAAAATTCGAACAGTAATACAATAATCGCGGATGTGAAGCGCATGTTCTGAAACAGGAACAAATCGGAATCAGCGCAGATTGACAGTCTGGGGAGATGAAACATAAACAATCCTCACGCAGCGAGTAACCATTAAAAATTACGTGGCTGTTTATCTGTGATGTTTAACTGTTTACCTTTCGCGATCTCGATCACATGGATAACGGCCTACGATGCTCACCATTGACCAATGGCCTTGAAAGGCCCTCGCACTGCACTTCAAATCAGCAATTTCAAAAGTACTTTGTGCGCCAATTTGGCTTACATTTGTGATATGGCACGCAGCCAATTCCAAGTATAAGCCTCTACTCTTGCTGATAAGTCTAACATCGATTAGCCAACGTTTGAGGGACAGATGGTCCGCTTGTTTCCGGACGAAAAATTGCTCCAGCGCCCCTACCTATGCCACCCACACCACCACACTTTTTACTGTTTACATGCATTTGCCTCTAGGCCCTGAACTGACTGTAAAAAGCACTTTGCGGAAACCCCGTAAATAAACAACTCATTATCTTGAGCCAATGAGTTTCTCCCAATCAGTTCTGGGAATCGCTACGAATCCCATTACGCGTTATCACGCCATCTTCGGCGTTTCTAAGCTGATCGCCTTAGAATTCTGAAGCTAAGAGCCAACAAACCTACGTCACATACAACTATTACAGCGAAAATAAATTCAACGCTTCAAGCAAACACAAAGTTCAACTTGGCAATCGGATATGCACTTCTTTCCAAGGCCTTCATGACAAACAGCGTTCGTCACATAAGTAGGCGCTAGCGAGAGAATTGGCAAGAAAACACGCTTCGAAAAGGAGTTAGCATGTTCTAAGGGAGAAAAAGTGATACACGTCACCCTAGTTGAAAAAAACCGCAATGATTTTTCTGAATGATCAAATGATGCGAAAAGCTGCTTAGCTAAGATGAAGCTACCAAAATGTACCATTTCTGAGAAGTGTTCGCAAAATGAGCCCCCAAGAAACGTCTACGCGACTAATGTCCGAATGTCAAGAAGCGCGTCAGGCGATCATGGACTGGGAAAGGGTAAACCCGATGCGGAGTCTTGGTAACGTCAACCCACCAACGCAACAATATGCCTTTTCAAATTACCGAGCTGACTCTTTTGATAACCGAGACATCACCTTTGATTTCATGTAGATAGAACATCATACTTAGCCGGCTTGGGAAAAGAAAGGGGGGGAAAAATTCCCTGCTGACAAAACTGGGGTGAGAAGCGCATCTTGATCTACTGCGTAACCGTGTGCGTACCATGTGCGCAGCGTTCATGCAAGAGCAGTTTCTATCTATTTGTTTATGATTTGTCAACTTTACACTGAACTGTGGCGCAATCATTTAGAGCAGTTGTCCGCTATGCTGTTAAAAGGCTCATTAGTTTCTATTGGATAACTGCTGTTACATGCCGCAGTTCGCGTTGCGAAATTTATCACAAGAATGCAAAGCTATGGGAATTGCCCGAAAAGCAGGACATTCGGGTACGAATCCCGGCTGGGCTGAAAATTCTGCTCAGCAACTCAGCATTCTGGTGATAGTATGGTTAGGTGTTAATCGCGCTGCCGCCGATATTAGGCCCATCGCACTGTGAAAACACGCAAGCTTTTCATATTCAGCTGCAGGTAAACTTGTTAGCTTATTCATAAAAATTTTCTAGAGCCCTCCTCAGGTAATTTTGAACTCACTTTTCGTATCTAAATGCTAAACGACATCAATGCTGACTCGCTTAAGGAAAGCCGTTACTAATTGACCCATAAGCTTTCCAATCTCCATCCAATACCCTTCAGTTGCTAGTCTGCCAATCGTGTGCACTTTACCTGACCAACTTATTCAGCAAAGCAATTTCCTCAGGAATACACATCGCAAAAGTGCAAGTCGTTTACCCAGTCGATAGAAAATCTATTAAGGTACGAGTGAAAAGAATTACAAAGCCACCAACCTTTAGCAGAAAGGGAGTCATAAGATCCAAGAGATTTTGAGCGTTGTCGTTGTGAAGCACGTACTTTCTTCTTGCCAAAAAGACGTTTTGGGGTGAATCGTCGACGTTTTGGTTGTGGATTAATATACTTGTCGAGTTCGATAAGTTCTGCTGGAGGTGTGAAGTTTAGCACTGGAATCACCACCGGTGTAGCTGGAGTGAGCGCCATTGGTGTGTCGTCGCCGATCGTTTTCGCGAACACTGGTATCGAGGTCAAATCGTCTAGAGAGTGTCGAGGTGAGTGCCCGTTCTCATCAATGCCAGAATCTTCGGAGGCATTCGATGTCGTCGACCGAATCATCGATCGTGTCCTTGGCTGCGGTCCGAACTGATCATGGATCTGCTCCATCAATTCGTCTTCGGCTTCACTCTCAGCTGAGCTGGTGGTACGTGTGTCACCTCGTTCCATGGCCTCATGAAATTGCTTCATCAACTGTTTCACTTCATACTGTGTGAGAGTATACTCAGGAAGACTCGGTCTTGTCTCTCTGAAAGCTGCCAGAGGTGGTGGAGGTGCTTTCATCGTGTTTGCTCGACCACGATAAGGCTTTCGCCGTTTGTGAGACTCCAGGGATGCTGCTTGACCCATTTCGGCAGAATATTATAGTCGTTTCAATGGAAGTTGTTGTGCGTACGAATCCAATCGGATTCGAATCTTCAAAAAAGCTCAATTAAAAAACGTTCCGACGACGAGGATACGGTAACTGCGGGAAGTCTACGGCAGAATACTTGCGACTTGACAAAAGAGATATGTGTGAAGAAAAGGAAACTAAAGTGATTGTATTGCAGAAGTCTAGCTGGTTATAAACCTGTGCTTAATTCCCCTAAGGATCACTGCCTCATTTTTCGACTTCTACCAAAAACAGCATCAAAAAGATAAAAAAAAAGAGAAAAGATATCATGAATAAGCAAGAGTTAAGACAAAACTACTCGGATGTTCGGAAAAAAAGGTGTGAAAATGCCTTGCTCACTAATCTTCTAACAAGGGAGGTCGTTCAGGGTGTGCCAAGCTTTTTCAAAATGGTTTCTTGCATGACATTGGGGCACATGCGGGAACCACAGAACCATGGTTCATTTTTCCTGAACGGCCCTCTGAATACCAGAAAAGGGGTCCCTAGTTCGATTCCTCGTGGTGACAAATTTTTGCATTTCGAGTTGACGTTTCCGAATTCGTGCA
>MU869678.1:24421-39802 GCA_036418205.1 Ostertagia ostertagi | reverse complement strand
AGGGGGTGGGGAAGAATAAATCCCAACGTAACTGAGCTTTTTCCAAAGGCCGATAATGCGTGAACAATGTGAACTCACCGACAAAGAAAACTGGTCACATCCTTTTCGTACAGGCCACCAGACACCATTGCCTGTTGTTCTGAAAAATGTATGTCCAAGCTTCTACTAAAGAGAACTTTGAAACACATTTCTATCAAGTACTTACTCTCCAGACCACGAAAAGAGAACTTCACTAAAATTACGCTTCCATCCAAGATCGTATGGGTAAATAAAGTCCTCCCAATCGCAATCTTCTTCCTTACGATAGGAGACAGCTTTTTGTTCTGAAACGCCACGACTTTTCATACTAACAGTCACTGAAATAATAAGGCTGAGGAAAATGGGATGTATTCAACACGAAGGCAAATCACGAATAATTAGAAACGGAACATAGATTACCTATATATTCCTCTATACCGGTCTTGTTGTTTTTAATATACTTGAGCTGAAGATAGAGAAGGCCACCAACGCCAACAACAACGCCAAATGCGAATGCACTGGCAATTACCATTGCAATTAAAGACCAAAAAGTTAAAAGTATCATAGGCTCACTACCATCACCGTATCGATAATAATAGTTCTAAAAATAATCTACCATTATGAACGTAAATGAATAAAATTACACAGTAACTACATGATGAATGAAAAAATGATGAAATATTGTCTTAAATAAATTGCACATAGAACTCACGAAATGAATAGCATGATAGAAAGCCGCAGTGAGGATCACCAACGCATGAATACATCCAATTACTGCAGATACGAGAAATCTAACAAAAAGCGCATGATTTCGATGACCGACGCAGTTGTTTATCCACGCTGAACTCAAGGACTTTCAAAGACTAGCAAATCTTCACAAAACGGTCCAATTCTTCAACACCGCCGCAATGAGACCTTTTGAGCTCAGGTCGTTTGTTACGAAATATGCATTGAATTTGAATGAAGATAAATCCTATTCGTAGTTCCTCTTTCTCACGCAAAATTTGATTACATTCTCGAGTCGGGGTCGATTCGGTGTTATTCTGCTTGAAAATTGGACAAAAGGTGCAATGAGGTACGTGAATGGGAGAAAAAGCAACAAGAACCATAGAAAACTCTGAACTATGCTGTGGTCGACCGTGATATGACGAAGAAACGCAGCGCTGTGAGGAGAGGGAAAACGCGAGAGAGTATGTCGCACGCGATGGAGCAAACGCCAAGTATACCGCGACTGGTAGAGTAAGCAGCGCCCGCGGCGTACAAGGGAAGGCGTTAGCGCCTCGTTACTACATTAGTGACGTCTGCAGTGTTGCCTATTTCTGGGTTTGGGCCACTCTTTCTCACTCAAGGGAGAGACTAGCCTTGGCACTTAATTCCGACCCGTGGCTTTATAGAGGAAAGTGAAAAATAATGGATAGAGACTCGGGTTAGTTGGAGTTTTTGTGAAAGGGTCACGGTGATGAAGAACCAAATTCGAAAAACCTTCCCGTTAAGGGAAGAATGAAACAAAACTCTAACTTACGACAATGATGATCCATCTTCATGCAGCACCGACCACAATGGGAACAATGATGAGAACGAGGCACTTTATAACCAGAGCATGGCTCGCACCACTGCAGCAATGTGTCAATGGACTCCTTTGGAGAAATGTCCTAAATTTAAAGCTCACAACAAAATTGGCGGAAAAGAATTTCTACATAAAATATCACTAGACATACAAAAATACGTTGAGATTTATGGAGGCACCGTGGTAATCAGTCATGCTACCAGGGCACTTTTTTCTTTATCATATAGCTCACTCAAGAAAGCATAATAAAAGATCATTGACTCTAAAGATCATTGACTCTAACTTGTGATAGTCGCGAAAGATGGGTGTCCCTGTGGGTATACCCACTTGAGCGGGAACTCATGACGCGAGTCACAACTACAATTGAACGTTGGCTCGAACAAGCGTTTAAGAGGATGCATTGCTGAGTTCCAGCAAAGTATGCTGGAAGCAGCTTATCCGTGCGTCTTCTACAAAGTGCGGCGGCCGCCACGTGAAATTCATAGACCTGCATAATCAGACCGCGAGATATAGACTGTAAATAGCACTAGTGAGGGCGAGCGGAAGCAGAATGCTACTTCATACAAGATGCCCAACCATGCCCAATTTTACTGGAACCTACTTTCAACAAACACGCGATTGCGAACGGAGCTAAACTGGTAGAGTTATAAGTGAGGTGTCTTAGACACAGGCTTGAACTTACTTTCTCCCGTGTTGGTGAGCACAATGGGTGACATTCTTTCAACTGTTGCCGGCCTCCTGCAATCACTTCTCATTCGCGTCCAGACATCCATGGTCTTGACATCATTCTCAAACTTTCGCCTCCACGTACTTCTGAGACAGACTCTTCTTCTTTAGACTCTTGATGATATCCAGTACATGGCCACTCGTGGAATCCACTTGTGTGGCATGCGCAAAATAAGGCCAACCAGTCGAAGCCTACGCTGCGCTACAAGCAGGTGGAGGTTATTCGTACCACAACGACGTAGAACTTCCTCATTAGTGACGCAGTCCGTGTTGCGCATTT
Organism: Ostertagia ostertagi; assembly: GCA_036418205.1. Classification (NCBI taxonomy): domain Eukaryota; kingdom Metazoa; phylum Nematoda; class Chromadorea; order Rhabditida; family Trichostrongylidae; genus Ostertagia; species Ostertagia ostertagi. The sequence goes on along the minus strand of MU869678.1, from coordinate 37,211 downwards.
CCTGACCCAACATAACATCTTTGTTTGAGCACCCGGCTTCTTTACGAGATTGCATTCCCATGTTTCATATGCCTAGGTGCGTTTTCTCCTTCATTTTCCTGATGACGATATCCGAGCAGATTCTGTACCCCATAGCGTCCCAATCAGGGTCAACTGCGACGTATTGGAGAATTTCAATAGTTTGACGCCTTTTTCCTCTGGAGGGTCTCAATACGACCCCTCCCACAATAAGAAACGGCACCGCCACCCTCACTGTGGACCAGTCGACACGCTTCAACTACTCCCATTTCTTTCCTCCAAAACGGTGCATAGGGGGTAAATATGTCTAGTGGGAGCAGCTGCAGACTTGTTCCATTTTGCACTTGCTTCTGAGGTATTAGCCATTCTAGGAAACCAGTCAAAAAAATCCCTCTCCCCTTCAGTGCAACATGATCCCACATACACCTGCACGACTTCTTCAAAAATATCAGATACGACTCCCATAACCAACACACAAAAACCAAACTACGACCCCTCGTTGATTAGATTATCAAAGGACGGTTGAACCTCGTCCTCGCACAGCAAGAGGAATTGCGATGCACATTGGCGTCAAACGGCAATTATTACGAACTTCGTTAAACCGTTCGACTAGCACAAAGGTGCACGCATTTGTTGGATGCGGTCATACTTTGCGACTGTCTTGTGGCTCGGAAGTGGAGTAGATATGAAACGACCGTGCCATTTTACGATCCTTTGATCGCTACGTTTTGCTCCACACTCGAACTGCAACGAAGTGCAAGGCATTCGTAAAGGCTGACCGCACCCTCACATGGAGAGAATAGAGGCGAACGATCGAAAGTGGTGAGAACTGATCATCAATGGTTATGGATCTTTACTAATCAATTCCTATATTGACTGCAGATGGGGAACGGTGGTGCGGCATCACGGACGTAGGAAACGAAATGAGGGACCGATAGAGGTCTGTGTGATCTTGCAGAAAATTAAGCAAGAAAAAGAGGCAATGAAGAGAAATACATGGACAAAAAACAACAAAATTAACTAATAAAAAGAATTATTGAGGGCATGACTGAAGAAATCGCAAACCTCATCTTCACGAGGATGCCACTGCAGTGGAACATGACCGGGTCCGACAAAGGAAGCCTTTGACAAATTCACTATTGTAGAATAATTCCAGAACAGAAACGCCGTGATATTCAAAATCGCTCCTAAGCTATTCAACGGCCACCACATCACAGCAAAATAAGAAGACACAACACCAATCTAAAAAAGCAGCCTAACGCGACAATTTTCAACATTGATTCAGACAAAAACCGAAAAAAAGGCAAAAATAAAACTTATACTAAATATTATTAATATAATATTAAAATACTTACATAAAAAGTTATTGAAAGAGCGACAATTGGGCCCCAATGAAGAAGTCGATTTCTGGGTAACGCAACTTCCTCCTTCTTGCATTCGAGATTATCCTTCCAATCCGGTGGCTCTATGACTTCTACCACGGGTTGTGCATCGTCCTCTAGCGAGTTTCGTGAACCTATATTTTGAGTTCAACTGAACATTGTCCTTCCATAGAGAGAAAACACATCGCATACCTATGAAACGAAACAATCCAACCAATGGAAACTTATTTTCAGATGGACCATTCATCTTCGGCAAAATCCAGCTCTGTTATATCCCTGGCTTAGTTAAATTGTTATTGCATTACAAGCAAGCCATAGAACAACTGATTACTATCTGTAAAAAGACAGTGAACGTTTTACTGCAAAGTCATAATGGTCACAGGGATCAAATGAATGTCTAAAAAACGGACAAGTTAGCAAGCATGATTGGGCTGTGCAAGCGCTATTCTTCACAAAGTAAACACTATTCTGGAACATAATTTATTTTCCAAACAAATGCAACAATATTTCAAGTACAACAGTGCAAAAACGGACTTGCCACCAAAACAGCTTTAAGCGATCATTCGACTTTAGTAAAATATTGTGTCTCAAAGAAAGATCAGATAATACAGGTACGTGGACTCAAAACAACATAAATAAAGATCTAAGGTGAACGATAACGCCGTCGTTCTCGTTAGAGTTCATATTGGAAAGTGAAGCTCATAATGGAGCTACTGTGCTCGTGGCTTTGACATGTATGCTTCCAATTCGGCATCCAATTCAGCCTCCGTCATTCTGGCCCTAGAATCTTCTCGTTTGATCTTCGAATCACTAAAGTGAGATGGTTAGAAATTGATTGCTACATCAAAACAAGTTGCATATACATTGTATGATTGGAACATCCAAGTTTCCTTGAAATCATCTCATTTACTGCTTATTAGTAGAGTACTACTTCCTTCTTCATCAAAAATACTGCTATGAGACTTATAATAAAAGGTAAAAGGATAAAGCATTTGCCGTTGATCAATCCCTTTTTGGGATGCGGCACGCATTCTACTTCCATTTGTACATTCGTAGTGGCGTTTGAATGCGATGTGGCCTATACAATCGGATAACTTCGTACAGGGTCAACCGTCCGTTCGAACAGTTCGAACGGGGGGGTCGCATTTGGGCTCTGGGAGGGAAAAGGGGGTCGCATTGCGCGCTTCGGTCATCAGGTAGGGCAGAGGGTGTGTGAAAAAAGTTGCCGTTTCAGTGGTTGTATATACCCCCCCCCCCCCCCCCCCCGCTCGACGGCTATTTTTGGGGAAAAAGTAGGCGGAGTTTCGGAGTTTTAGGTAGGTTTTGGGCTGTGTCAACTGGTCTCAGAATCAAATACTATAGAAAGAGGGAGAGGTCGCGGTGGGGGATGGCTGGTTGTATTGGGGGGTCGCAACTGTGTATTGGTGGGGGTCGCAACTGGACCCCCTCCAGAGGGGGGGGTCGCAAAAATCCCTGAAAATGTTCGAACGTGACGGTTGACCCTGGTTCGTAATGCGAAATACTCCTTACAATAGTGAGCAATCAGAAGCAGAAAATTACCTCCTTTCCCCATCTGACCTCTGCTGGACCGAGAATCCATCCACTCCTACCATCCTTTGCCATAACTTATCTCTTAGCGTCATTGATTCTGGCTAATTATCACTCTTAAAGCGAGAGATTACGATAAAGTGCGTATGCAGCGTGGAAGTACATGCACCATTGGAAGCAGTAGTCAGGGGCCCAAGGAAACGAAATGTTGCGTTTTTGTGGTCAAAGGTGCGCTAGTTGCAGCGTACAAGGCTTGCCATTCCTTTCTGAGCCCCGCCACGGTCTGTGCTCCGCCCCCAGCAGCAGCGCCCTTCGATTGCCAATGTGACGAGATATTCCACTTCCAGAGTGTATCCTATAACTTTTCATGGGATGCGTGATCAATCAAAGCATGATGCTTGCTGAAATGATAGAGGCTATCAGCATAACATGTGCAAACGACCTCCTAATTGGTTGCTAGCTCGTCCATTATCGGAGGTCAACGGGCAAAGAAAGGGGTCCCATTTTGCGCCTTCTTGACGGATTTCTTTGCTTTTTTCGCCACTGGGGCATTATTCAGCATCTCCACTTCCACTATGAACCCAGTCCAAACTTATCGTAATCCCTCGCTTAAAAGGTGCGACGAGTAATTATCTGCTATATTAAGCTATAATGCCCTGATTAAGATGAAGGCTCACGGCACACAAGCATTAAATCGACTGATAGTGGTTGCTAAGAGCGTTGACTACAAATAGTAACGTGACGGTGCGTAGCGGAAAATATAATTCATTCCTCAAACAATCTCACCACCATTCCTGAAGCTCTTTATTACACCACCTCCATTTACTGGTGCTAGTTGCACCCTTGAGCTGAGTGCCTCACTGCCGTCAACCAATACCATCCTCATAACCTAAAAAACGACCACAATTAAGCACATTGCGGGACAACAGTCTCTTTCTTCCATTAACCCTGGATCTACGGAAATTCCACGAATGAAATCGCTTTCAACGTTGTTTTTGGGGATGAAATGTAATAATAGACATGTTTTCTACTATGAAACGAAATAGACACATCGCAACAAATATAGACAACATAAATGTCCCCATGCGTCATGAGATGAGCGGTGAGGTGTGGCGGGCGCGATCTGTTGAACAGCCCAAACGCCAAAAGAGTTTGCAACCTACCTACATTCCCGAACTTTTGCGCAGAAAAAAAAGGACTACAAATACACCACAACAACAATTAGCGATGTCTCTGTGCAGCTTGGCTCCCCCACATTCTTCACTATTTGGGGCGCGGCCGAGTTGATAATGCCCGCAAACTATGCGTGATGGAGTGTTTCCAAACCTACCCGACAGCTTACTCGCACAGTTTGCGGACACTACCAGCTCGTCCGGGCTCGCTGCGGCCGCGCCCCAAATTGTGAAGAAAGAGAGTGCCCGTGCAAAACTCATTCAAAATTTTAACCATTCACCTGTTAACATTTTCGGCATCACTTCTACGTAGATAGATATCACCCGTACCAACGGAAACTCCTTAAAAATAAGGATTGAAAAGTGACTAAAAACCAAATCATAAGCGTATAAAAATAAGCCTCAGAAAGGTTAAGATAGTATCAGAGATAAAAACAGTTTCTGTACAACATTACATGGTCTTTTCCAATAACTCTCCAACAAATCCTATAGGTTGTCAGCCTCATATGTTTTTAGGAGCCTTTCTAATAACTGCGCCACATTCCAATTCAGTTTTTCCTCTATGTGCGAGAACTTTACAGTGTGGATCCGTTAAGAATAATGGCGACAAATCAACACATACGTTTACCTGACTCGTTGTAGTTTACAGTCGCAGCCTCGATCCGATAATTTACAAAAAGTTCTTCGAGGTCAGAGGAAACAACTGATGGTGCAAGGTTAGAAATGTTGATTCGGACAGTTTTGTTCGGATTGCTTGGCCCTGAATAGATTTGTAGAAAATAAGCATATGAACAATAAAGGAAACTGCACACCTCCAATTTTAGGGCCTCGCACAGCGACAGGCGGCGCGTCAAAGTCAATGTATGTTTTATAGGGCCTGGTTCCAGAGAATCGTCCACCCGAACCTCCACCTGATCGACTGCTTCTTCCGAATCCTTTGCGAAAGCCTGCAAAATGAATGCAAATCACGAGAATTCGCACGTTTAAAATGCCACGTGTAACTTCGAAATCGTGTAAATTTGGTGAGCAAAACTTTCGCAATAAAAAATTTCAAGGGTATTGGTCAGAGTTCCAGGAAGCAGACGATTAGCGATATCAAAAGGCGGAGCAAACAAATTGATGCGTAAGCAACTTTACATGCCTATAACGCCTATCGCGTACTCGCCTATTCGCCTAATCGACTCATATCCTTCCATTCTAGTCTAATAGGTTGATCGCCCAATCGCCTAATCGCGTGGGTGATTTCGAACTACATATTAACATTGCCTGAGACCCTATATTTCCTTATGTGATGCTCACCACCATCCTGTCCTGTTGCGCATCGCGTTCATCAAGTCAGCAACCGTTTTCTCTACTGCGCGTTAGAGTTTTCAAGCGGATTACTCTCGCCTAAGGGAGACAAAGACTTCACATTCTTGTGAAGCGCTTTAATGAAGCCTGACCTTTTGCGGATGAGATCATCCTGATTTTCGTTTTACGTCCCGGAAATCCAATAGGCAAGCTCTCTGGTCCAAAGGTTGTAGAAAACTCCAGGTTCCCTTCTGTCTTTGCGTGCTTGCGCTTTGAATGAGAATTCCATGACAAAGCCAGAAGTCGAAAAAAGGAAGGAGGGGAAAAACAGCTGCTGGGAAACGGGAGACGGTCAAGAGTCCCCTCGACCGCCGCGCTAAAACTAGGTCACCGCGCGCGACGTCGTATTACAGTTTGAAGCATGGCAATTGGCAAGTTTAGGATCCGCCTCTCTAGACGATCGATACAACACTTTTTTGTTCCGTCTGTGTAGTCCCCATTTCTGCATTTGTTTTTGCTTAGTCCTAGCAAATTGCCACGTTCCAACTTGTAAGGACCGGTAGCCGCCGCGTGCGGTGACCTACCTTTCGCTTGCGCGGCGACCCCAGGGGGACTCTTGTATCGCATCCGTCTAAAGGCAAGCGAGTCTTCCGAGGTTGCGGGACGGTGCGCGTTTCGTAGCGAACAGTATGCCCTTAGCGGCCAGCAGAGCCATATCTGCGTCGCTTGGGCCGCGGCGTGCAAATCCTCTTACCGTCTGACTTCCGTCTAGCAGGAAGAACATGATCGTTACAGAGGCCAGAAATGAGAGTCGCAATGATGCAAAAATTACCAGCTAGAGGAGCCCCATTTCTCGGATTCTGGGCCATTTCTCATGATTTTTCTTCATCCCTGCATCGCTGACCCATCGCCTCCATGTTCATTTTAAACAGGCTACCTTTTCAACGTTACCTCCGCCTTCGACAAATTCACGCGACGACGAAAACCATTTTTTGAGCGGCTAGAGGCGTGCGAGCTTCTGGGACGATCACACGGCCTTTTTGAGTGGGGCCAGCTAATAATAAAATTATAACAAATAGAAGTAAACAGAAACACACGAAAGGCGGCAGTATATTTTCAGATCAAATGCCGAAAGGAAGATGTGTATATGTGAATAACTAGAAGAAAATGAGAACAAAATTTGTTAGAACATACCTCGACCACCTCCTCTTTTTTCCCTCTTGTTCTTCGCTATGATCTCATCAAGGGACATATCCATGGAGGTCATGGCTGACGCTGAACAGGTTCAAATCAGAAACTCTATCTCGATCATTAAAAGAGGAGATCGAGAGAAAGAGATTAAATACAAAATTTATAAACGTTCATGAAGAAAAGTAGAGGGAAGAAAGATTTCAGCGGAATTCCGGAAGAAAGCACATTTCGAAAACATCAACGAATCAAATATCTCGTACAACACGTTGACGACAGCGTGACGCTTTGCGCACTTCGTGGGACATTGTGACGCGGTCTATAGGTCATACATTAGCATACTTAAAAACCACATGGCTCACAGAAAGGCCAAATATTCTTTAGTTTGGCAGACGTTTTCCAGACCTTATGGATATGTCTGTTCCATTCATTCCTCGTTTTTTTTCAATAACGTCTTTTCAATAACGTAGACATGTTGATAAAAAGGAATAACAGAAGTGAATACAAACCTATTCGTATGGGAAGATATGTGTTTTTACTGAAACAACCACGTCCAAATTAATTTTGGAACCACTAAAGGGAAATTAAGTAAAATTTCCCTTTCATGGCCTTAACACGTCATTTCGGTCAAACTTCCATTACTGTAACTCCTGATAAGCTAGACAGATCGAACATCATTGAAAACATTTCATCGCATCTAAGTATTGCGGATTTACAACTTAAAATCCATGGATTTGGTGTGCGGCGGCTGCGCTCGCAAAATCGCTCTTGTCCCACGCGGTGCAAAAGCACAAAACGCGCGATGTCAGCGTATGCAACATTATACGAAGTTATACGAATTTGAAAAGACAAATTAAAAGAATAGACCTCATGCCATCCAAAACGCTGTGCTAACGGCATTTTCTAGAATTGCAAGGCAGTTTCCGTGGCAATTCCCTAGCAACGAGTGTTAAACAGCAGTGAATGGATGATCTCCCGCAGAAAAAGCATGCCTAGTGACCCAAATGTAACTTTTTTTTGACTTTTTTTCACCACAACTGAAGCTGCAAAAAACGTACAATGTGTTCTTGAAGATGGAGATGCTTTTTGGAGCTTTTAAACACCATCTTATCGTATAAAAGCAAGTCAAAAAGCTTTTTGAGCAAAATGAATGACGCAATTCATTGAACGTAAAATAACGACGATAAAGTCTTGAGGTTGGCCATACTCCACATCTTTAGCAGCGCGCCATATCAAAACGTTTGATTTTGTCCTGTGGTTAGTAGGTAATCCTTTTTGGTATATCTCATATTAAGCACCACCACTTGATACAAAGTGCCGAAGGACTATCTGTTGGCTCGAGAATCTTTACCAGCAATCATTAACTTATGTACCTATCCATTCTTTCCAAAAAGAATCCTTTCTATTTTATAAAGCGCTAACTTTGTGTGTCGGTTTGTATGTCTGTATGTGTGTATGTATGTATAGTATGTCTGTGTGTCCGTCCGCAAAATGAAGTGGTGGCCGATGTCAGAGTCTGCGATTGGAGCGATCGGTCAAATGCCAATCGCGCGACCATCGCGCGATTCGCGCGACGATCGCGCGATTGACATGAGTCCCATCATGACCAATCGCTCCAATCGCGCGATGGGCGCGATCACTCCGTTGTGGCTGGCGCGCCCCCCTCGATCGATACGTTGACTGAGGCATCGATCGAGTGGGCGCGCCCTGCCACAACGGGAGTGATCGCGCCCATCGCGCGATTGGAGCGATTGGTCATGATGGGAGTCATGTCAATCGCGCGAATCGCGCGATGGTCGCGCGATTGGCATTTGACCGATCGCTCCAATCGCAGAGTCTGACATCGGCCAGTGAGAAGGAAGCTCATGGGATAAACAAACCGCTAACAGAATCATGTAGCTCACAGGACTTTAGCTATTAGTGTTTTGCAATGGCATGATTGTGATAACACCCCAACGGCTACATAAACACCTACTGAGGTCACTTCCAGTTATTTCACATGGTGCTACAGCGCTGGAGGGCAGTGGAGGGGAAGGGGAGGGTGTTTGGGGAAAGGAGGAAGAAAACCAATCACCTACAGACCTAAGGTTGGTTAGGTTTTGATGTCATTCCAAGACGTAAAGCGTACACAGGGAAAGGAAGTCCCGGCGATTGACGGGGGACCAACCTGGTCATTACAATAGTGTAGCAGCATTGGATGAAAGGTTACCCCCACTCCCTATCAGAGGCTAGACGTGAAAGCACGCACAGAACTACAAATGCATCGTTTAAAGCTTTGGACCTACAATGGGCGGATGAGTTCAAACCAGGAACTAGAAAGTTTCTATTCCAATGACACCTCATTGATTTAACGACGAAAAGCTTTCAAAACGAGCTGAAACAACCCGAAACGCCAGAATAAGCTGCCGTGATGTAACAACAGATACATACTACGTCCCCCACAGAATCATAAAACATTATGAATTATAAAACAATCGTGAGCAGCAACAAAGTTCTTTGGCCAACCTACGATGAAAAAATATCGCGCGTCACCGCAAACGGAGGTCGCGGTCGCAGCCGCAACGCAAGCGAAATGTCGGTGAAGCACGAAATCTGCACGGCATCGGTGAAGCACGTTATTGCTACTGTAGATTTTTGTTGTTCTCACTCAGTTTTCTTCTTGCCCAAGTATGGTTCACTTGCCCTGAGCTTCCTCCTTGCGAAAAACGGATCATGGCTGCAGTAACGAGTTGAACAAGCGCCAGTAGTTTCTTCTTATATATCGTCCACTTCGCTATAGCATGTAGAAATTTGTAAACGTGTTTTCACACGGTACCTCTCTCTGGTCAATGTAAAGGAGGCACCCATGCCCTTGAGGGAGGGGGTGTGGACGTCCAAAACAGGCCATTCAAAAACCGCTGGTAGGTAACACTAGGACTAAGCCCAAGACGGGGGAAGAACGCTAGGGAGAACGAAAGTTGCTTACATGCTTTCTTGGAATCCGCTCCCCTCTAAAGCCTAGTTCGAGTCCGAGGTACTGTGATTGGCTCACTCACCTGAATGACCCCCTCCTCTTAACGACATGAGCGAGCTGTGGTCTGTTCTATGGTAACTGCTTTGGATAGCTCTTGTTGAGGTGTATAGTTCAGCTTGGCGTTCAATTATAATCGCCGAGCAACTTTTAAGGAGCTCTTCTTTTGGTTATTTTGTTTTTGCTCGCAACAGTTTTTCTTTCACAAAAGTACGTCGCCCAATTAGATGTGCTTCATTAGTATTTACTGCACGCTTTCACAGAGTTCAATGGGATTTTTCATTATTTGTCCATTTAATATCAGCAGTGCTTCTCGCTATGCTATTGCTGCATAATGCTCTTCGTCATGCTCCGTGTGCCTCTTGATCGAATGAATGGCGCATCTTCAAGTTGTGTCTCTACTTCATTTTCTAACTTTCGGAAAGGACTGCGTTAATAACATAGTTGGGGCACGTGTCCTACCACGATGCTGCGCTTTACAGTGCGGCTCGCTTCGAGTGTCTGCGTTGCGGTAACCACCTTTGACATATCGTGGGACATCCAGCTGTGGTCACAGGAGCATCGATGTCGCCAACTCTCGAGGGATCCGATGCGATGGTGGGGCCAGAGACCTGGTTTGGCTCAGTCCATGGGGTATTCGTACTCCAAAAATTGGCGACGTCCTCACTTTTATGTAGGATCACCTTTAACGTTTCCACTTGAACAGTTTTGGAATGCGAGAAGATCTTGCATTGGTTTTCAGATCTCCACGAGAACCGATATGGTGCACATCAAGCGAGTAACGGCTCTTGAAGGAGACATTGTCAAGTAAGTATTATGTCCTGTAAGCCCTTTCACTAAGTCGAATTAGTTTGATGATTCAAGGCCGAAACATCGAAATGAGCTGCTTCTTGTTCCGAAAGGCTGTTGCTGGATGGAAAGTGATAATCCGGTGAACGCCAACGACAGTTAATATTTACGGACCGGTGAGTGCACAATGACCTGATCAAAATTTATCAAGTTTGTTTACACTTCTGGCTTTCCCGAGGCTCTAAAAAGCCTTACGAATTGTGGGATCCAAAAGTTTTTGGATGGCGTTATGGTGTGGCCCGTAAGGATTGAAATTTGAAGACTTATAGACCGACATTACTACGGATGTGTTTGCGCTATCGATCTACCTATCAACTCATTCGTCTTGTAGGGACTAGGGGGACTGGGAAAAGATCTCCCAAGCCTACCTTCCAGAAGTGTCAGACTGATTTCTCTGAGCGTGTATAGATGGACGCGACACTACACTCGCTGTAGTAAAGGGCGGGCAAGTGAAAAGCAATTACCGGTTTACTAAGCCATTTCTGCAAGAGCTGTATAAGTGAAGTTTATCGAGCGCGTCCACAAAGTCCGGTTTGTTAAGCGGCTTCTTATAGTTATGCTTTCCAACGTGGTTCCCGGAAATTTACCTGAAAGGACCTTCAAGGGGTCCAGGATTGGGATGAATGGAATGATCTCTCACGAGAATAGATGGGAGGGTCGTCAAGCGCAAAGATGGTGCCGCGTTGATTGAAAGCGTGTTCCACGACGCCAGAGATTTACTATTTTTGGCTCAGGCCGCCCTCCCCCCCTGCGAATGCGTTAGTCTCTGTGGCTCACTCGCCACCAGTTTCCTCTGCTTGTGCTCTATCTCCTCGCCACTCAGTGATCTTTGTGGGTTCTAGCTAACTCAAAAGTAGGAGATTCTCAATTTTACTAGTTTCTTCTGTTTTTTCTTCACTAATGGTCCACCGCACCTATACTTCCATTGTCGAGGAAAATAACTTCAGTTTATGGCAGCGAAATGTGCCTTTAAATATCGCCGGTATCTCAATGAAATTAATGTACTACTAGTCATTTCAGGTAAGTCGAGGTCTGGTGAAGAATCGAGCTACCCATATCATTTGGCCACCGAATAGGTGGAAACGGTTATAGTATAGTTGAAAGTAGGATACTAATAGCTCTTTATGATGAATGGGTAGCATGAAATGTACATATTATAAATGCCAGCAATTTTGATATAAACATTAAACAAGCCTCGTTCACAACCTTGGAATGACCGGGTATCTAATCACAGCACAAGCACTAGAATGCTACAACTAAAACTAATGATCAAGAGTGATTCCTATTTATGACTGCCAAAGTTTGTGAACGCAACTCTTCGTCGAGATCGAAGTTTTCGACGGCTTCCCGTACCATTCGATCACAGTGACCTATTTCTGCCAATCGGGCAATACACTCCATGCAACGAGAACGAACCTAAATAATGTCATTATGACAACAGCAAGAATGTGAAAGGCGTGCGATACTGTAACGTTTAACAAACTTGTGCAACTTCAGAGTTCCCAAGTTCTCTTGCAACTACATGCGACAAGACGTCGAGATCGTTTTCATAAAATAATTCTTTGTACAAAGCACCATGTTCAACAATGTCTATGAAGAACTTGAGCCGGCGATCTAAAGTTATGAACAACTAACGTTTCAATTGAGAAAAAAAATGTGAACATACCGCTTATTTCTTCGTTTACAACTTTCACCAAAAGCTGTCCAAGAAGCGGACAAGGGTTAGATTCCAGTGCGAGTACCACCGCGTTATCAATGCCTTCTGGGATAAGATAGCTAAAGTTAACCATGTAGTCAAGTATCTCGGACGGATGCTCCTTCAGATGTCCAATAATCTTCATGAAGAAATTCCAATCGAAGAACTCTATAATAAGAAAGTAGAATTCCTTCGCTGTTCCCAGTTCAATAGCGTATTGGTATTTGGTCGAAATGCAGAGGTTAGCACATACCATTTTCATTCTAATTCTAAAAACTTTTAGATATAATAAATGACGAGAATTTTCGACCGTAAAAGTGGAGATTAGCTCATATCCTTGTAATATTATATTGCGAACCAATCTCGCGCATACCGAAGTGGTTGAGGGGAGGCGGTCTGTCAGTTGAATAAATCTTCGTGAGTAGTTTTAGGGCGATTAAATGCAAATCCGTCAGCGTAGAATCAACGGTTTGAAATTCCAAAGCCAATACTTCTGGAAGCCGTGAATTGAGGAGGAAGGGAATAAGACTATGGCAAGCGTCGACCAAAGATGAGATACAACACAGCCCTTCCAAGCGGACACTTTCGTTCTGATCCTGAATGAAGCAACAACGGCATTTAGGCATACGAGCTGCGA
>MU869678.1:0-17772 GCA_036418205.1 Ostertagia ostertagi | reverse complement strand
TGCTGCAATCCATGTCGATGTCCTAAATTCTGATTAGCAACGACTTGCTTCGTCTGCTAAACATGTTACTTGGACAAATATTCAATAAATATGCATTGATTAATACGGTAATAAACAGTATTAAGAGGTTCATGCAGGAAACTTTGCGTGAGCGATACAACAGGACATTTGTAGAGACTTATAATGAAGGAACGGTTATCAAATACCATATACTATAAGATCCGATAACATCAATGCTGCAACGATTTATTATCACTCCCACCAGTAAATGCAGTTATCTCAACTTCCTAGAAGTTCATTTATTCAGAAGCTCTGCATTGCTTTATAATTTCACTATTAAATTATCTGAACGGAAACATCCAAAACAATGGATTTTTTGTAATTTTTTTCGGGAATCATTGACATTCCGTTTCATCCAAAATTATTTGAAAATATCTCTATTGAGATCGCGTCACGGTGCAAGCCCTCAATGGAAAGAAATTCTCATATATGAATCGTTTATCTAAAGTAAAGTCTTGCTGGTGGATCGTCGCTCCAGTGCCTTCGTCCTATGTTGATCCGTTCTTGTCCTGAAACAGCAAAGATCCTACTTACTATAAAGCGCTTCGTCTGTCGTCTGTCGTCTGTCTGTCGTTCTGTATGTCTGTCACGAAATTCCCTAGCTCCTCGGGATCCACCTGGAGGGACCGGGTCAAGTGTGGAATGGGTGGGCAAGGTCTCACGTAATACAAAACACACATCAGCTAAGCGGAGCCCCGCCCACAGAGGGCGTGGCGTGCGTCGAAATGAATTGTACCGAAGACCAAGATTTCGATTTCAGTGACAAAACGACCTCGAAACTGGGCCAAAAAGTGGGTAAAGGTGTGCATTGGTAAGTCACATCGAATTAGGGAGACCCACCCCCGGTGGGCGGGGCGTTCTCCAAAAAAGCAGTGCTTTATGAAAAATTTCATAACTCGGTTGGGAGAAAGCCTACAGAGCAGAAAACAATTGGTGTAAGGGAGCAATGTCTAAGGTGTTTCCTGCATACATGACGTGGGCGGAGGCCCGCCCAGAATGGGCGGGGCGCGCTCTGAAGTGTACAGCATTTTCTACAAGCCCTCATAATTCGGGTCGGGGAAGTCTTAAAGAGCCGGAAAAAGGTGGATAGAGGTGTATGGAGGAGTGGAGGCCAGCTGTCATCGGTGGGCGGGGCTTGACCAAAGTGGGCGGAGTTTGCGACGAAAATTCATAACTCGGCTCCAAGAAGTCCCGGATGGGGAAAAAGGGGATAGAGGTGGGTGGGGAAAAGAGAATCACCAGCTTTAGCGCCCGCAAAAGTTATAAATTCGGTTCCAAGCAGTCCTGGAGACCGGGAAAAGGTGGATCGAGTCCACCTACGGGAAAAAGTTCATATCAGCCAGCAGCGTGCATCCGAAAAGGAGGAGCTATCCACGAAACATTACGCCTTGGTTCCAAGAAGTTTGGAAACTAGGAAAAAGTAGATAGGTCCGACAATCGAAAAGAGGCGAACAGGTAAATGGTGGGTGGGCATACGCCAAAGAGGGCGGGGTTTGGCACAAACCACTATGAAAATATTGATGGCCCTGCTTTATAAAATTGCAGTCCCGTGTGATGCAGGCGAATGCGTGCGCAGCCAAACTGGTAAACATATAAACGTTAAATGGTATAATAACATCCGCAATGCACAGCCCAATAGCAGCTCACCTGTTGAAAATAAAATCAGCTAGATAAGGTTTCCTTCTTGCATGTGGTTCTTCTCCAGGGTCAATGGAACCATCTGGGAGCTGATGCTTGTAGAAGCACTTGTTTCCAAAAGGACAGCCTTCTGCAGACACACCTTCCTAAAGAAAGGATGACAAATTCCAACAAAATGCAATCATACGATGTCTGACAGTTTTGATGTCACTAGTCTATAAATTATTACGACGAGCTAATGGATGTTAAGAATTCCGTGATAAATCGTCAAGCGGGTGTTTTTTGGGTCATTTTTTGATCATATATAAAACTGATACTCTAAAATTAGAATCATGTACAAGGTGGAATACATATTATGTTGGCATAAAATCATTAAAGAAGTAGGTTTTTCCCCAGCCCTTATTCTGCGGAATTCTATGCCTTCAAACGTTCTGTAGCCTAATAGGTCACATTTAGCGCGCACTCCAACATTCCTCTTCCTTAACTGGATTAATGGTAAGTTTGTTCCATCACGCTGTGCAACCTAATGTCTTTACAAAATTCGCCCCAACGTCAGTAATCCGATGAAGACCGACCACCGGTTATACATAGAAATAATACTGCTACTATTTACAACAATTTTCGCTCATCTCATCGTCAGTATAGTACTTGGAAAACTACAACAGTCGCAAAATCCACTATACCCTTCAACGCCACATCTTGTAGGAGAGGTATGAGGTAAGAGGTATGCACCATCAGCTACCGACAGCCTGTTGATATTGCTCCCAATTAAACGGGAAATTAGACCTGAAGATCACAGAGTGCTTCCCAAGCTGATTCTCTGTCTCAAAGGTTTTCGTTTAGGATGAGCTGTAAGTGCTTTGAGAGGCAATAATCCGACAAGGAGAGGTCCGTAGAAGGCATTAGGTACAATAGATTATCAGGCAGTACAATCGTGGAACGGGCGCCTCTACCAACTTCCACTTTTGGCTTCTCATAACAGCGTCCCATGCTCAGCTGGAGGTGCCGGCTAGTATTGCCTCAGGCTCCCTTCAGCACTGACTCAACCTACTCGATTTCTAAATTACCAACCACCTTCAACGCTTGTCGCGCTGAGAAAACCTTGAGGAGTAGGATGAGATCACTAGTGAATCGGGCACAAAATCTGCAAGCCTACTCCCCACCCATAATCTTGTAGCGCCCTATAATCTCGACAATCGCCCGAGCACTGCTACATGGCTGGTATCGGTGCATACCCCTGATTCCGACCCTCCCGCCGCGCGTCATAATCATATTTTACAAAAAAGTCGCAATAAACAAACCTCCTGTTTAGATTCGGAACTCCATCGTGTCTCTACCTTGAAGTATTTGCCAACCTGCTTCGGATGTTTATTGCGGTATACCATCCGCACAAATATATCGATTCCTCGTCATCTCAACCCAAAGTGTCTGACGGAATCACGAAATCTAGGTTGGCTGGCCATCGACATGATGCAAAAGAAATCGGGAAACCCTTGCGAATCAGAATAAAAGCAAAGCACGACGGTTACCGAACAACATCAGCGCTCGAAGTTATCCGTCCCCACTCCATGCAGTCCAAACAAAAACAATGACGACATCCTTCCAGTATTCCAAAACGGAGTGCCTTGAATTACTCAATCAGGGTATAATCGTAAAACTGTTACGAAATTTCGTTGTGAGGAGGAACAAACACCACCAGATAGCTACCAATAAACGAAAATAAAATGCGTTTTCCTTGCTCACCTTTTCCATGATGTTTTCCATACAAATCCCACAGCATTTTCCTATACTCTTTGCTTCAGCAAATGCTTGTTCCATGGCTAGCTCATGCTGCTTTAAACATTCCTATAAAAACCACGGCGGGAACATAGTTCTTCCGAGCAGGAATTGAAAACACTTATAACCGTCAACACATACGCGACCTTTGACAAAAAATCGCCTATAATCACCCCTAAACAATTATTGGAATAAGAATGAACTTACTGCGAAGTGCTGCTTTTGTTGCTTTTCATCATACGGATGGATGCATGCACGAGAGCACATATCACATACAAGACCATGTACAAATTGGCATTGTTCGTTTGTGCACTCTCCCACTTCGAAAATAAGCACAGCGTGTAGCAAAGCGGCCCCTTCACTTTCACGCACTGCTGCTAGCAGCATACTGATATCACGACATCACCAGAGCTCATATGCAAAAAGCATAGTACCACAAAAAACTCCTACCCAAGTGCAAAAACGTTCCAAAGCTGGGAAATCAGCCACACTTAATTTATAACCCAGGCTTTGGCAATTCACAGGTTGGGTATCGGTGATGTTTCGGGCTGCATACGTGCCGTTTGCCGCATTCATCTTCCGCGTCCCCTTTCGTAGGGCCGCCCGACTAACGTGGTCATATCTGCAGGCTGTACCATAGGAGCAACTGAAACCATTTATCAGTACTCAATTCAAAGAAGGAAAATTTTCAATTGAGATGGACCACGCCCAACTAACAGATGGGTGGAAATTATATTGCAAATTCTGAATGTTAACACAAACAGGATACAAAAAAGCAAACCATACCGTCAGGCAATAGGCAACGAGCTCGGGCAACTCCCATGCTGATGTGAAAATCAATCAAGACAAAAAAGCAGAGGCCCCCCCGATAAGCACTAAAACGACACAGGATCAAAGATATTTAACAAAAGCAGTAATGTTGCACTGAGCACTGATAACAGCGCACCTGCTCCGTACTGCACAAACGCTCCAGAACAACATCCTCACTAACTATGATCGACCAACGTACCACCACCTGACTCAACGTTTAGCTAGGTTGCAAAAGCTATTCGTAACCCTGCTCAGCGAACGAACAAAAATCTACCGTGTTCCTAGAATCGAGCCACAGATTTTGATAAAACATACCTGCCACGTTGATAATATCTACAGACGAGATCTGCCGACTATTCCTGTCATGTGAGTAAGTGCACTGATCACCCTGAGTACAACAACCACTGGCAAAATATCGACAAATATTTCGGCTTGGACCTGATGTATCTCTTGGCATAAGTACCTAAGATGACTATCATTAAAAAAGAGTACATCTTTGAAGAAACCCAGTCAAGTGCTGCATGCAACAACGGATGGCAAAAAATAATCCTCAAGGGCCATCTTTTGCTGGAATACACAATGCATGTGACTTATTTGAAAGCAGCCTAGAAGCAAATGAATGAATCGAGATGGATCGCAGAGACCAAGATATGTAAGCACGTGCTTCTCCCTCACCCAACTTTCTACACAGTACGCGACTCCGTAAGGAGGCAAGTTTCGGTTGTTTAACGAGCAATTCGACCAACAGTGCCATCGTAAAGCCGATATGTAGCCTCCAGTTTTCTCATCGTCAATTAAGGTCGGCTTCTGATGGTTTATTGTCTTTACGGGAGATGAGAGGGAGAAGATAAAATGCGTCATACTGCACGCCAGTTAGCGTCTACGACCTAGGCAGAGATTGGATTCGACTTCATTAAGCTAAATTAGACACTACAGCGAGGCTTGGCTAATTCACTACCACCTCGTTATCTAGTCGATGATGTCAATGGTGTCCATGAACAGCTTAACCTACCTAGGCTCACACTCCAATCCTGCCTCCGAATCCTTCTAGAATTCTCATGGAGAAGAGGCGCGAGGGGGTGGGTGTCCACCGTACGTGTTGTACATCTCTCTTTCATTTTCCCACCTATCCATCTCAGGCCACTCTACGACCCACAGCCACTCCTGCGCCCACCAAGACGAACAAGAATTGACGGGGAGTCCTTCACCGTGGTTCATCCTGGTTAAAGGAAGTGGTCACGATAATTCCCATGGGGACGATAAGGAAGCTATGTACTGGAGTGGATAGGGGTCCTGCCCAATGTTACAACACGTGAAGTTTCAGTGGCAGTGGCGCCTTATCAACGGAGTGATAAGGCGCCGAAATCCACTTCCGGTAGCAAAAACCAAGACTTATCGATGTGGAAAGGGGTGCGATAAGAGCGTGCTAGATATGATACCGTTATCGTTATCGTCCCGTTTTCATTCTGGAGTGCACCTATCAAGCAGCCGCACCTTCTTATCTCATCGTATCATATCTTCCATGGGCTTACACTCGTCCAACAATTACTGCCTCACACCTTATCGATTGATAACGCGAGGGTAGCAAATCCACGTGGAAGCCAGCGTGATCGCTTCCCCTGAAGAATCATCAACAAAGCTTGCCGGCTGCTAAAGCGCAAACCATGAATAAGTTTGAAAGGTTGCACCATGACTCCCCACTAGTAGCTTCAAACAGCTGCATGTGGGTGACCTCAACTGCCATGCAGTCATGTGGTTTACTTAATCCTTTTCCAAGCCATAATTATGATCCAAATATTAGACAAGTATTTTAACATGACCGGCACACATGATATTCAAAAAATAAACACAGCTGTAGTTCTAGTTTACTCCGACAATTAACGTATGTGAGGCAGAAATTTAATCGAGTGTACAAGAAGACCGTCAAAGACAACCCTACAATGATTACGCTTGTGTAAGCAATACATTAATACGAAATTTTCTCAATACAAAATTTAAAAACTAAGTATAACGTCAAAAGATAACGACTACTTCAAAACTACTGTTTAGAACATTGCAATTAATAGTCTTTTAAATATCCGTAAACTACTTCCCAACAAGGGGAACCGAGGCATGTATCACAAAAACGACTGAAGAAGAATCCATTGTTAGTAAGGCACATCGAAAACTAATATACTTCATTTAGAATTTAATGTACTTTTTTACAGTGTAGGCGTAGAAGTTCAATATCCGCGTAAATCACTCGTACCGAACATAATTCATGTAATGATGAGGATAGGAATATACAATGTATACATCTACAAATTAAAACTCTGACTAGTCATAAAAACGTAATAACCAATTCAGATGCATTTTGGCGCACATGTACCTCCGACGTACCGGATATTGGGTGCAGCAGTGTGAATGCGTTAGGCAATGTGTGCGTTCACGAGATTGTGCACTGAAATAGCGAATTTTTGTTTTATTTTGGGGAAATCAAATGAATAATTTCAAGAGTCTGGACGATGTTGCAGCGGTGTAGAAGGCGGGGAGGGGGGGGGGGCAGAACATAAGATATACAGAGAAGGAAAGAGAAAAAACAAGGCTTTAGAAGAGAAATTAGAAGAAAATGAAGAGCAGCAGAATTGTTCAACTCTGGCAAAGGACGAAAAGAGAGGAAGCACGAGAGAGAAAAGACACCAATGAAGAAGTTAGCCAAACAGCAGCCAGAAAAAGAGCAGGCCTAAGTGATGAAAAGAAACGGGGTTGTATACCGAAACCACCACCTTCGTTGCCTCATATTTTATATCAACAACTACGTGATCTAAAAGATCTAAAATAAAGGTGGGGATACGTCACTGTTCTAAGTGCCACTGCACACTCTTCACCAGAGCTACTTTATCACAAAACAAAAACATTACCCACCTTTTTGTCTTTGGACCCTGTATTTGCAGTAACCGGTCTGCTATTTCTGTGTGTGGCTCTCTCATAACTGGAGCGTCTGTAACAAAATATATCCGAACTGGTCCATCATTAGTCTTGCGACCTCGTTAATCACCAAAACAAAATCTGAGAAAAGCTACATCGAAAAGATGAGTTTTGAACACAGAACCGAGGCAACGTCAAAGTACACACTAACATTAGAAGACAAGTGTCCGACATGATAAAACTACGCGAGGCAACCACCACAGACTCATGGTTGCTATGGATAGTAATCCCACCCGTCATTGTTGAAACTAGCGCTTTCGAAAGGAGCGCACACCAAAACCTCGAATGGCTGCAAAACCAATCATCAGCGCTGAGCATATTTTGGTATTCCATCTCATGTAAGAGAACGTTTTTGGTGACGCAACATGCTTCGCTTGTCTATCCTCCCAAAAAACCCCTCGTCCATCAGACTAGACAGACAGCGATCTCATCGTCATTGAAAGCGAGGGAATTCTTTTCCTGTAGAATTACAATAATTGCAAGGAGGTGATGCATATATGAAATACAATCCACTAGAAGCGCTCAACTAGAAGAGCGGGCCATTTCAGTGCTGAGGGCATTTGAAACTGTGGCAAATGTTTTCATTTATTAATGACGTTTAGAAAAAGTATACACAACAAAATCCTCTTTTACAGTAGCGAACGATTCGTGTACCCATCCCGGGCTCCCCTTCCAAAAATTGGAGTTACAGTAGTAGATACGATCAATTGACAAGATATCTCGTCTGCAGTACATGAATGCGATAAAATGCCTTCATCGGACAAATGAGGACCTGAACCCTCTCCCAAAGACCCGCAACGAACAGCCCTAGGGGCACTTCACATTCACATAGTGCATCATGCAAATAATAATCTAGATAAACTCTAGTTATATAAACAAACAAACCTTTCCTCTGTAGGAGAAGGATAACGCTGAGCTTGTGCTGCAGCTTTTTGAGCGGCAGCTTTTTCAGCTTCTTGTCTAGCCAGTTCTTCCTCGCAAGCTTGCATCTCTTGGGCTATCAAAAAACTGAAACCGATTCACGTGTGGTAGACCTTTTTTCACCCAGCGAAGCTGATTTCGAATAAAAT
Source organism: Ostertagia ostertagi (assembly GCA_036418205.1). Classification (NCBI taxonomy): domain Eukaryota; kingdom Metazoa; phylum Nematoda; class Chromadorea; order Rhabditida; family Trichostrongylidae; genus Ostertagia; species Ostertagia ostertagi. The sequence goes on along the minus strand of MU869678.1, from coordinate 9,451 downwards.
CGAGTGACAGTTGAAACGTACTCGACATCGGTGGAGCACACTCCCTGGGATTCATTTGTAGCACTACTGGTGCGAGGAGAGCCAACAGTGAAGTCACTTGCGAAGAAAATCGAACTTCCGTCAACATTATTGAAGGACTCCCAAACAATGGATGGCTCGTTAACGTAGCCACTGTCGGACACGAGTAAGTAAAGTAGATCCTGAAATGTAGAGAAATGCATATATCCAAAATTCTTGCAGTGATCAACTAGGATCCCCTCAAGAGATGGAAAGAGTACTCAAATCTAGTATCTGCATAAAAATTACCGAAAGCAAGGAACTTTTGTAAGAGGGTATCATAAAGAGAGGTGGTGGAGAGAAGTGGGATGAGTGTTACTCTGAGACAGCGTTCCTGTTGCAAACCTTCCAACACCTCATGTACTGCTAAGTATTGCACTTGCTCGCCACTTTACCGTGGCAATTCACCATCAGTGGAGGCATTAAACTAAGAGCCGAAAGAAAGAAATAAGACAGAAGTCACGAAGGACAAGCTATCCTTAATTCGACGGAACTACTTGAACTCAGCCCTTTAAACCGCCTCTGCGCTCTCTCGCGGGTCCCTCTCCTCTCCAAGGCTTAGTCCTAGGGCATTCACCCGTTCTCTAATCGTCTGTGCTCTAGCCATCGCGGCAGGACCATTGAGGAAAAATCAAGTAGTCCGTAAACCAGAGTGTGGTTCATTAGGACAGAAAGCGACGTTTTCGCGAACCATCAGCGGACCTGAGATTCCCGCAACGAACAATGTTTCGCGCTGCGAAACGCGAAAAAGTCGTCTGTCCTAATGAACCACACCCCGTAAATCATGAGCTCACTAAAGTGGGACCTAAGTGACAGAAAAAACTTTGAAATAGGCAAAAAAATCAAGTAAAATTCGAACAAATGGTGTGATATGAAGCCGATATCTCACCTTTCTTTTATGTATCGTATGGAAGTGGTTATTTCGAAATAACACGGCTAGTTCGCCATCTTGCATTGCCTCCATGAGACCAATTAATCCATGATAAGTCAGTTGCGTGACATTTTCTTCCAAAAACTCTTGCAGTAACAATCGATTGTAGTTTGATTCGTCACAAATTTGTTCCACAAGCTGATTGTAGGTTAAATCTCCAACAGCCTTTCCTAATAACATAAGAAGTTATGGAACAAAAAGAAAAAGTAATATGAAGTAATTCAAGTAAATAATATAAACGTACTTATTTCTACAAACTGGGGATCAGGGAGCCATCCATGATATAAATTGACACGCAGTAGATCAAATAAAGATAGTGCGGGAGTAAACTCAAAGTCAGTGACGTGACGAAATCTAAACGTCGAAGTGATTTTAAAAGAGCCTCGAAATAGAGTATACTGAAAACATGCACAGGATCTGCTAATCTGAAGAGCTGAGCACATAATACCTGACATTCACATCTAATCCGCGTCCTAAATCCGGAAGGAGGTTTATTACATCATCCAAGTTTCTATCATAGTTACTCTCTACGTGAGTGGTCATGTTTTCAGGCCGCATCTGGAGAAGAGCATCTGCAACCTGAAGCATGTTCTCTCGGCTCTAAACTATTACGTTTGAGAAGGCGCAAGAAAAAGTACCAAGTGGGTAAGTGCGTCCCTCGTTACGTGTCCATTTGCTGGAAGTTTCGTTAGTCCTTCAAAGAAATGCGTAAACAGTAGTCAGCAACAAATCACCAAACAATAAGAATTACGAACATCGTAAGACTATACCTTTCAAAGCAAGCACATTTACGAGTGCTATTAATGGACATGGACCGTTAAGATTTTGAGTAACGATGGACGTTTTAATTGAGTTGAATTGGACAGTTTTCAACTGAAATGATATTACTGCATTACGAAAGGATGGAGCAACAAATACTGACAGAAAATTAGAGCTTTTGGAAAGTTGAGATTAGGGAGGAACATTTAGGAACCTAAGCAGTAGCGATAAGGGCGCACTTTTTCAAAAGAGATGGTAATACTCCATTTCATATGAAAATTAAAACAAAAGCAGCAGGTTTACGCCTTTTGTGAAGTGAAGAAAAACAGTGGGGCATTCAAATCAGAAATATAAAGTGTCCTATGCCCCTCCCTTCCACCCGCCCTTCCGCCCCCTTGTAGGCTCTATCAAACAAAAAATCTTTGCTACGGTCTGAAACAATTTCAAAGGAATTCCACTTCTCAGCCAGTGGCTTACAGGAATGTTCGAAAACGATCGACAAAGGGCAAAAGAACTCCTCAAAAAGGAAGGATAAAAACTATGCACATGGGTGACCATGGTGCAGAGAAAGAACGCTAAACCAACACCATTAGCCCTCCTACTTGATGGAGAACTGAAAAACGCCTTCACAGAAATTCAGCCTCAAACAAAAGACGACTTTTCGCATTTCTAGGAAACAAAATAAAACCTTGAATATGTCGCGATCGTCATCGTGCTGATACTGACTAGACACGGTCTTGGCTTCTGGTTTCTGAAATGAAACAGAATTTTGTCACTGGTCGGAAAATTTTACAAGAACTTCAAAAAACGTTCTGAGCAACCTACAGCTTCCTTGGCGATTTCGTCCGGTTGTGGAGGAACGCATGCCGACTGGAGAACAGTGGATAAGTCTGGGTCAGCGTTACCCTTTGAACTGCTTTGAACTAAAGCAGGGTCTAGCTCGATGTTCTCGAGTAGATATTCCACTGTTTCGATCACGGCCTCATCAATTGCGTCTATTTGATGATCATTAGTACTGTTGTTAGTAGAAGAATCGGACATATCACCGCGATTCTAAAGAAACGTCATTTACTGATGATGTTTATCAATTACAAAACAAAACAACATCTATCAGCTTTACAGGGCTAATATTTGCATTAAAGGACATGAAAAAACGAAACATTTAACACATGTATGTCCCGAGGTATTTGGACAGCCGTTTCGTGGCCGAGAGGAAGAGTGAAGATTTCAGATTGGATCTGGCAAATTTAAAGAGACAATGCGATTCAGCACGGGTACTCAGGGGCATATGAATGTTCCGGAAACAGCTGTAGGTTCTTGTTATCAGCGACTGTCATCATGAATTGAGCGTCGCAAAAGTGCATGAATTGGCATTCGAGCACGAAAGCGCGGCCAAGAGCTTTTCGAGGCTCATGCTGAAACATGGTTATGGTAAGGTTCACTGAGAGAAAGGGCTTTCCGCTCTTGCATCGCAAAACTTCGCGTTCCTTCTAGCGACCCATACCCCTAAAACACTATCAGTTACACTTCAAGGGCTCCAACTTCCTAGGTCAAAGGTTTCCCCAGTCGTCCTGCTCTTACTGTTAGCATTATAACGAATATTTCTACTATGGATTTGAAGGGCGGAAGTGGTGTAGTGGCAAGTGGCACGCTTACCACGCGAGCGGTCCGGGGATCAAATCCTGGGTCGTGAGTCGCCCGGGCCAACCAAGCCTTCCATCCCTCCGGGGTCGGTTAATTGGTACCAGACTTGTCTGGGAGGATAAAAACACTGACTTGTACATCGGCTGGCCCCCGCAAGTCATTGTATAGGCCACATCGCATTCAAACGCCACTACGAATGTACAAATGGAAGTAGAATGCGTGCCGCATCCCAAAAAGGGATTGATCAACGGCAAATGCTTTATCCTTTTATTTATACGCAGTTAGCACTGCTTAGTATGCCAAATGTAAGAAATGTGATTACGGCGGACATTTCCTTTCAAGAAACGAAAAACCTTTCGGCGCTCTTTCAGTAAGGAGAGTAGGGGTAGTGGGGGGGGGGAGCATTACGGTGCAGAGGGAGTGGAACCGTATCGAGAAAATGCCCGCATCTCACCGACCCCCACTTTGACGGAGGTTGCGATACGATCTCTTCGTACCCTCCGCACATGTGGGTTTTTTTTATAGCAACAATGCTAGCTTTGGGGCGCATTCAAGGTCGGTTGTCCGATCGTAATGATCGCATGTGTCGCACGTCAGACGATCGATACGTATCTAATGCTGTGCGGTCGTTATGATTGTTATGATTTGGACGACTAATTTTATACTGCGTTATACATTGCACACCGATGTCACGGCCATTGTGACCATCGTGGCTCGGCTTATGACAGCTGCTGTAAGGAGCCCAACCATCTCCATATTTTTGCATCCTGATATTTACTGCAATGATGTGGTGACCATGACTAAATGATTTTACAGAGACCACGCTGCTTTTGAGTGGCTGGGTAAACTATGGCTCACTTGTTTGAGGTATCTCCAGACTCCTTCTTAATGGCTTCGTATTGGTAGATGAACCAGAAAATAAGGTGTTCTAGGTGAAAAAGGGTTGCTTCCTATAGATGAAGAGAGGGATTCTAGCACTCAGAGGACAGCGTGGCACAGCGGTGTGTCACGTTGTCGTACAAAGGTGACTCTAGTTCTCCATTTATCTAGATATCTTCATGATTCAAAACCATCCGTTCACATTATCGGATTTGGAGTATACACTCGTGATCAATAAAGAAATTATCAGACAGGCAAAGACGACTGGAAAAAAATATATATAGAAGAGATGCCGAGATACACTTGTAGTGACTGTCACTAATGTAAAGATGAACATGGCTCGTACAATTACAATAATTTTGAACAAAAACTTTCTGGCGCTAATGAAATGTAAAAGCTGCCTTTCCAGCATGGGCTCTCGCTGTGGATGTTTTGCCATCTTTTTTCGCAAGTTTATACAGATCATCATTTTTTTGTTTGTTGTTTCTTATACTGCCTTGCTCCTTCCAGTACCAGGTACTTGTTTTTGATATTTTCCGTTGGTTATGTTGTACTGCTTCATGTGCTAAAGCACATGCAATATAAATGAATAAATAAGTTTGTTCAATATTTTGTGAACAGTATTGCTCGAATTGTATCTTTCTACTATTTGGATCAAACCTCTTTGAATCGGAAAATCCAAAAAAAGTACAAATAATAGCACGAAGAGTGTCATGTCCTCGTCCTCGCCGAAAGGCGGGGCCACCTGCCGAGACGTGGCTTAGTGAGTCACGTCAAGGCATGGTGGGCCTACTTAAGCCTCCGCGAGCCGGGGGCGAGAGATCCCGTCGGGTCCAGTCCTGGACTCCTTCGTCTAACCCCTCTTCCCCTTTTCCCGTATCTTAACATGTAATGAATAAATATGTGTATGGCTATTCCATGTACTTATACACCCGACCGCTACACATGCCTTCGGCAAGACTATAGTATGAACCTTTTTATTGTAAGAGAAAAAACAACATGTGACTCAAAATAAATAATGAAAGGCTTTTCAGCACAATTAGTAGAGTAAGACTGTTTAATGATTTTTATCACTAAACAGTTAATTTCCATCAGGGACGGTAGCAATCAGTACCTTATCGCAATCGAGAGTACTCGACGGAGCTTTCTAAGCAAAAATAAGGAATGGAGAGTGCGATCCAGCCCAGATCAAGCAAGAGCTTCCTACTTTAGATTTCAGACGACAAAATATCAGGAAACGAATAAATAAGAAAAAAAAGGTTGCAAAAGTACCTGAAGATTATGGATCGCAGCTGCATTCTTTGATTCCTAACAGGTTGAGCTGGTCAGAGAAGAAAAAAGAGCACGGGATTGAGGAGGCGCAGTCACCACGTCTGACACGTATGACCCTCCAGTAAAAAGTGCTTCGGAGTACTTTTTAGTGAAGGATCAACGTGGCCTCTGCGTCTCTTTAACCCCACAGTATTTTTTTTCTCTGATTAGTTAGGAATTAGGTTTACAAGTTAACTGTCTAACTTCAAGTCAAATTGGTTTTTTTGGTTATGATCTAACTGTAGGTTAATCAAGACTTAATGTGTTGAGAAGCGCTCTGAACCAGTTATCTAAACTGACTTTGTGCTGGATGCCGAATCTCGAACGTTAAGTGTGACGTTAATGAGGTTTGCGCGTCCCAGATAATGTGTTCATAATGAGCAGCGTAAGACGAGGTGTCACGTGATACGGTGGATAAAAAGGTTCACCTCCTCCTCAAGTTGCATGGTATTAGTCGGATCGGATGGTGAGCCAGAACAGCTTGCGATGCAGGGCTCCTTATGATACAAACCGAGAGTCTGGCTCTGGTTCATGTTATACCTCTATTGAGGCAGATGACAGCGATCGCGGTGTTGTTGTGAATACAGTGCATAGGCAACATCCGGAGGGGCCGATGTGGTCCCCACGCTATGTACGAGGTTTCGCTAGAAGCTTAGGTCGATCCGTCGCAGTTCGCGATTTTCGCGATTGCGATTTCGCGATTTGCGCGATTTTCGCGATTCACGCGACGGGTCACGGAAATCACAAGTGCCCGATCAATACTGCAAGGTGTTCTCCAATCCTGCCGCCACTTCTGCTTGATAGTGATGGCTGAATGACGACTGCTCATGATTCCACTTGTTTCAGTGTTTCAAATGTTCACACACTTGCAATTTTTGTGGCAGGTTTCGCGTAAATCGCGTGAACTAATCCGGTCAACAAAGATCGCCAATTTTTTCTTCCGCTGCTATACATATTGCAGCTAGGATTACGCTAACTCGCCCTTCCTAGCTGTGTGCTCGTCCGCAACCCACTCTATTCGGATATATGTGTGTAAACATAACACAATAAGATGGCGATCTAATGTAAACAGCCTTTCGGCCGAACCGAAAAGTTTCACCGCCTTTTATTAACAGCTATTGAAGAAAGCGAAAAACGTTGTTAGTCGGATTCGAAAGACGGCTCCCATGGGGTAGGAGGTCGTAGTGGTTGCCACTTCTCCTCTTCGTTGTCCGCGTCTCCTGCCTCAGAAGCAGGACGACTTACGCCTTCGAATCTTCTCCTGTTCCAACAGCTCTTCACCGCTTAGATCTACCCCATTGCCACGAAAATACTTCGAGTTTATGGGCATTGTGTGGACTCCTTCCTCGAAGAAGTCCACACAATGCTCAAGATCCTTTTCAGCAATTCAATAACTTAATTAAGAAAAATCTCTCCATCGAGCAAAAGTACACTTACCCTGTGCTGTTTGCGCTGTTTTAGCACTTCTATGGCTTCGCTCTGGTCCTCCACAATCAACTCGTGCACTTCAACGACTCCTTCCAATGTTCAAAGGGGTGGACGTCCTTTACGCCAGCCTGCGCATTAAATGCGATCTCATCGCAATGCTCACACATGGCCGGCTAATTTTTATTACTTAAGTACAAACCGCAGTGTACTTTGTACTTTTTTCCTCTCACCTACCGCCAACACGCTCATCATCTCCTTTTGAAATGGCATGCTGGCCGATCGATTCATCTTTTCCTCTCTAAAGAAAATCAGGAGGCAACCCGTCATGCCTTCTGACCACAACCTTCACAATTCCAATAACATCAAAATATTAAGGGCTCTCAATACACCCTTTGTCACCGTAAAAATGCAAATATTTTACCCGGTGCTGGGATCAATTAGAGATCGGTAGCCGGGTGCAGTGGCCGCTGTCCACGGCACAGCCCCATACCAATCCGCACAGTCTCTTCAGTAGCTCGCACGTACCGCAATTCTTCTCTCCAGTCGACGCTGGAGATGCTTTCGCTCAACTCTCCAATTTCCCTCTCCTATGAGATAGTTAGTTTACGGTCCTTCTTTGCCAATGCCAGGCACTCCGCAAACACTGCTGTAGCACGTCTGTGGGCGCTACATGTCCAAATTCGCTGACTGTGGCAGTAAGAACAATCCCTCTGGAAAAGAAAACCCACACACCGAGTTTCTCCCACTATTCTCTAATAGCTTGCAAAGATCCACTGAATATTCCCCGAGGTTAACCCGAATAACTCCTAGCATCCCCACAAGCGGTGACTATTCATCGCTGCTAGACAATTTTTCCAACTGTCTTTTGAGTCTAACAATCAAAAATATTATATTATTATTACTTCAGGCACTCTCAGAAAAAGGTAATAGTACACAAATAAACCAACTTCTTTTTAGCCGGAAGAACAATAGGATTGAAGACGGAAGGATGGGAGCTTAATCCACGTCGCCCGCCTCATTAATACTGTGATGTTTAATCCGACACCGGCCGCGATTTCGGCATGATTTTTCCAATGCCAACAATAAAAAAAATAATTTTTACTTCTCTCAACAACAATACAAATCTCTCAATAATACAAAAATCATGAATACAAAAGTGCAACCAAAGCACATTCATCCCCGTCATGGCTAGGGAGCCCCTCCTGGGCACAATCCAGGTCCTCCGTCCTGACCGTGCGCCTCATGCGTCGCCTCGAACGCCATTCCTCTGGCGTCCTGGCCAAAGTAGTCACACATTCGCTGGGTATGAGCCCTCACTTGAGCCGCCTCCTGAACAGTACAGTTGTTAGAAAGGTCAAGAGATTTTTTTGAATAATAACTACCTCCCGATAGAAAGCCGCGGCCACCTCCAGCTTCTCTGCAATATCGTCCAGATACTGCAGCCTGAGTTGCGGTCTCATACCGATAACAGCTCCATCATCATCGATTCAAAATTATTCGCCATTATTTTTTTTCTAAAACTTGAACGAAAAAAAAACATTTCCAAATAACAAGTTTTTTCTATGAAACGATCAATCAATAGGTTTAAACCATATGAGACTAACAGATAAGGCGAGCAACAACATCTATTGAAGTTTATTCAACAACAATAGATTAAAAAAAACCCAGTCCGTCAATAGGACGGACTGAAGGAGGAATACTCTCCATTGGAGTCGGGCCTAAAAAGGGCCCTCTTACTGGGGAAAGGATCTGCCGCTGGTCCCGGCAGAGGGACCGTGCCCTGGCCCAGTCCGAAACAGATCCGCGAATTCCTTTCTATAGCGCTGTCGAGCAGCTAAAACAAACCATTTGGAAAAAAAGGGGAGAGAAGTATTATTTCAATATTTCAGATATAAAATGGACAATAAAATTTTTTATTTCTTACCGCAAATCCTTCGGAATGATGGCGTCAGCGCAGCGCCGTCTCAACTCTTGAGAGGCTCTCGCAGTCTCCGGTGGACCACGTTCTAGGAGGTCCTTCTTTTCATTGGCTAGAGTAGCGCAGGTATTCATTAACACCTGCAGACGTATTGTTAACGAATGTCCCCAACCTTGCCCTGTTCACAGTGGGGGCAGTTCCCATATGCCTCAGTCCTTTCCCAAAATAAATAAGGGAAAGAGAATAATCGAATACAGTGAATAATTAATTTCCCTTTCGACAACAGAAACGAATTCCTAAACTTCAGCCTCCAAAGCAGATAGCTGCCGTTCCTCTTCCATGGATAGGACTGGGTGAACGGTCAAACTATTTTCTTTATATTTCTTCTTACACTCTGATGCTTTCAGTTAAGTAATGAATAGAAAGAGCAAGGAAGCCAGATACAAGAAAAAGCCCACGAAGCGATAATCACCTATCAGATTAAAAAGGTTCATGAAGCCTATAATCCGAAGGGTGTGTAGCGC
>MU869677.1:12142-36163 GCA_036418205.1 Ostertagia ostertagi | reverse complement strand
TGAAAACCATGACCACATTTCGTGAATTTTCCAGGCTTTCATTGGTGAAATGTTGTCACGAATTATTCTCTAGTGGAACAACTTCAACCACAGGAAGCTGTTGCATGGCGAAGTCCTGTAGATAAAATTGTTCTAAAACTCGCAACAAGTCCACGCAGCTGCAAGCAGTGGGAGTTTGAGCCAGCGGTGATCTTATCGCTTGAGATCTGTAGTGAGGCACTGCGTGCAGTGTGGAACCCCCTTTGGGTGGAGGCCACTTTTTGGAGCTCGCTCATGCTGAGCTGCATCTCTCCAATGTCCCTCCTCATTTGGCTTACACAGATGACGCTCGTCTCAGATCCACTAACCTCCTGTCATGGCTGCCAAGGCTTTGATTAGTGGTCAGCAAGCTTTGTCAGATATTCATTCTCGTTGCTGGAGAAGCCTCATCCAGCTGTCGTCGAACGCGCCATCCCGACATGTGCAATTTCCCGATGGCTTGCGCGAACTATGACAGTGAGGAAGCACTGGAGACCACAACCTGGCCATCGAAAGGGATGACGTCAATACTCATCGGAAATAAGCGCAGACAGTTCCGCTAGTTGAGATGACAAACATTTAAAGAACTGGACGTTTCTCATTAAAGTGATTCGATAGGAATTGGTCACCAATCACGGAGGCAGGGTCAGCCATCCGTTGTACCGATTTTCAATTTTTTACGTCCCTCTCAGGTTTATGCTTTTTTTATACTTGATAGTGCTTCATGCCTGGTGAATTCACTTATTTGTCGTGAATAAGTTCCAAGCGCTTGATAAGGAGACCTCCAGATAACCTCACTGAGAAGCCTACAATTACTGTAGTTCACCGCAGTTGTTCCAAGATTGGACTTGATCTGTGGCGGGTCAGAAGCTGAATTGTTAGGGGTAGGGAATACCTAACATCCGAAAATTCAGTTTCTGATTCCATGCGTATGCTTCGTGCCCGTCTAGGAGTGGCGTTATCCCTAGCGCTATCCGCCCATTGACTTCTAAATACTGACTGACGAATACTGAACACATTTCTGTTCGAGTACAACTTCAATTGGGCCTACAGGAACCTCCTAATTTGCATTTGTCGACATCTCTGCTTTTTATAATTTCGTCCTGGAGAATCTTGTCTTTATCTCGACTGCATCTGCATCTGCAGTGGTCCTCAGGATTTTGCTTTTGGGTCTTGCAATGCCTGAAAACCATCGAAATATTGTCGCTGGTCTGGTCCGGTTAACGCTGCACTTGGCTTAGATTTGCACGGAATGTTCCAAAGCAGTATTTCAAAAAGTTATTGTAACGAAGGCGAGAGCCTTGGTATGATGAGAGCGGTGGTCGGATATCGGACGTTGCCACCCATTAGCCAAAAGTTCTGATTGAAGCACTCGTGCGTAAGACCATAGAGGAGGTTCTGCCCAACTGGGCGTATATGGTTTGTAGAGCCAAGTGTTACGGAAGTACATAGCTGGAAAGTCCAAAAAATTGATAGAGGGGCGTGGCCCGCGATCAAAATCATCAATTTTGAGGGGTCGTCCTTCCCGTTCGTAGGCTTGTCTTTACGTAGTGAACCGCGACAGTCGCTTCTTTCCTATTCTATCGTGACAATGTAGAGGAGATGTCTTTTCCACAGTCCAGTCTGCTGACCTAGATCGACAAGGCGATCAAGCTCTACAAATTTTTCGAAATTTGAACTGTGGTGAAGGAGAGTCATGGCAAGTTCCATAAGGTCAGCGGCCGCCATGTCCCTCCGTATTAGGTAGAACTGTTACAGTTGAAGGGACGGACAAAGCTCTGGAAGGATTTCTTTACTCACATTGCGCCGCCAATCCTGCACATGCTGGACCAGCCAAGCTACGGAGTGATGCTTGAACATCTTGCTCAGTAGGCCTCTGCTCGATCAAATTGTCGCTTTCTTGGGGGATCTTGAGCTTCTTATTGAACGAATTCTTTAAAATCCATCAGGATGATAGGAACGACTTTCCTCGCTCACTTCAATGACTCCAGAGCTCCTGTATTCCAAACAAGCTTACAAACTGAAAGAGGTGAAAGGTTCGCACTCTCGAACGGTTCTCAATTCAACTTAATCGGCCTGGTTTAAGCCGAGATACATGCATTTGAAATTCGGGAAAAACGACAGAACTTTTTGAAAGACTTAAAGGCACAACCCAGGCAGAGGTCGTGTGAACGCTTCTCTTCGGTCTGTAGTATATAGACCCCTAGAGGACAATCACAAATGTGGCGTTCTCGTGCACGGAAACCGACCGATAAGAGCGCTTGGGCCTTGCAAAGTAAGCTGCCCAAGCTGCAGACTTTTTTCTCTTATCAGGCTGTTGTCTGGCGATCTCTCATCTGTAGCGCTCTCTCGCCCCATACTCTCCTCTCCGCGCTTAGTCTCTCATTCCCTTAGCACAGCCGATTAGGAAGGAGCCTTAACCTAAGCGTTTTTTGACCCTTAACATAAGCGTTTTTGAGACCAACTCTTTCCTTGGTTTCTTTACTGCCGGCCACTCTTGCCCTACCAATACATTCGCATTCCTGTACAAAGCACACCAATTGTGAATGCTCTGGGGCATGCCTTTAATAATTATCTATTTAGTCTTCTCTTGATTTCTGGTGGAGAACGAAGTTACGGCACGGTTTAAAAAGGATGCTTGCTGTAAAAGGATGCCGGCCTTATGACATTTTGGGTTTTCTAGTTTCTAGCAGAGATTCTTGTTCGACGAAGAAGTCTTTTGGTACTTCGTTAAGTTCCTGCTTAGTCGTTAAAAAGCGATGGTGCGCTTTCAATATGCGGCTGCCGGCTTTTTTAAGAAAACCGGTTAATGTTCGCTGGCTTCGCGATGCCTTTTCTGTGAGTTTTATCTTTATTTTGGATACGTTTCGCGGGCCCATTCTATCAAGAGTTTTTCGCTTCATGTGCAGCTCATCTAATCTGTGCAGCTCTCTATGGCTTACCTTTGAAACCACGGTGTGTTCTGGTCCTTCCAAAGAACAAGAAGCAGTCATTAATACCGGACTGTTCAAATCCAGTTCAAAACTTTAGATAACGACTGGCCTCAAATTCGCTTTTGATCTAATAGCATGAACAGCTCCTTGGGATAATCATGCCGGCCCAGTGGGTCCATCGAAATTAGCTTCCATTCCGCTTTCATGAGCATCGAACAATTCGAGGGAATTCATTAAGGCATCTTTACTGAGGAATAGCCACTACTTTGACCTGACTCCGTACCACTCTTGCAGATATCCTCATTGTTCCCATTGTTAACGGTATCCTCAATTTCATGCCACCGCATTGATCAGCATTGACAGGATTTAAGTCTTTGTTTCCGAAATCGAGTTCATTTAATGATTACCTTTACAAGAAAGCGCCTTCCAATGATCGTCAGCATTTTTTCTGCTCTTCAACACTGTGCCTATCGCACTCATCAATACTTCAAGAAACTTGGATGTAAGAAAGATGGGCACTGTAGCCGCAAACTATTTTTGGTTGTGCTGCTTTGGTATTCAAGCCCAAAAACTGTCAAATCGTTTCGCAAGATTCGCGTCTTCAAGGTAAGGCCAACGACGACGAATTAATGACCTGAGTAATTTTCTCAATTCGAAAAGGGGTCCCTCTTGGGCTACTCAATGAGAAAAATCTATGATTTGCGTTTGGAGGCTCAAGAAGCGTCCTGCTCTGCACAGCGCTTGTGAGAAACAGAAAGATCATCGGGAACCTTTAAATAGCTCACGATCAGATCAGCAGGAACCCTTCAATAGAAAGGATGACGGGTCGCAGCCGTATGCAATGACACCCCGATCTCTTGAATATGGGCTACGAAGGTGCTAAAAGCTCGCTTGGTCCGCAATCCACACCTTCGTCCGCAAGCCCCAGCCTTCCGTTGCCACGTGACGCTGCTTGAAAAGCGCGGGCGCATTTGCGGCAGCGGTCCCATTGCGATTCAATGTCATTGGCACTGGAGCAACTAGAGCTAGGTTCGTGAAACTCGTCCAACACGCCCTTTCTCTATCCCAAGGAAAAAAAGCGGCTAAAATCTTTTTTTCTAGAGGACTCTCCACCTCCAGCTTCATTACCGAACGCTCTTCCACACACCATTTTTTCCTAAGGCTTGCCTTTAACTTATTGTTGGGGCGGAAGTGTCACGAACGACGGTAAATCGTCGCTGACGCACCAGCAGGAAGGCATGTTCTGCTGCAACCGAATTTTAAATCAAATTTATTATTTGTACTTTATGTAGCTATACTTACTATGTACGGCTAGATAGATGTGAGCCTTCATTCGTACTTGAGTTATCTAGTAACCAGTTGGCGCCGCACGCATTGCGCGCACAGCACAGTTCTGCGGCGATATAGGATGGTGCGGCGTAAATTTTCGAATTTGGCCCAATACACTTCGAATATTGACTTTCAAGCTGAATTCTATCCGATTGCCCCATGCTTCATCCACCGATGGCTTTTGACCTTCCCTCCTTCCTCCACCAATTGTCCGTAATCGTCAACCAATTGTCCGTTTTCCCGGCCTCGGACTGCCTCCGGACCGATTTATGAACCTCGTGGTAAACTCCGCCTATTTCTTTGCATGTCTCACCTATCTCCCAGTCTTTGAACTATCCTGAGCCGATTTATAATTTTGGCGGCGAATCCTGCTCTTTTGGTGTATCCTCCGCACACCATTAGAAAACTTCCTTTCCTTCGCCCACTTCTCTCCCGGTCTTCCAGGACTTCTTGCAGCCGAGTCACAAAGTTTTGTGGAGAACTCCGCCCACCTTGGAAATGCCCCGCCCACCAACAAGCAGTTGTTGACCTCCCTTTCGTTGACGAACTCAGTTATACTTTTTTCCCGGTCTCCAGGACCTCTTGGAACCGAGTTATGAATTTTCGTTGATAACTCCGCCCACTTTGAACATGCCCCGCCCACCGATGACAGCTGGCCTCCACTCCTCCACCCACCTCCACCCACCTTTTCCCGGTCCCCGGGACTTCTTGGACGATTTTATGAATTTTCGGTGGATAACTCCACCTTTGTTGTGCCCTCGCACCAGATAGAGGTTGGCCTACCGCTGTAAGGCTTTTCTCAAAAGAGTATGAAATTCCTCATAAAGACACTGCTTTTTGGAGAAACGCCCCTGCCCCCCCCCGTACCACACCCGGGGTGGGTAACCCATTAGTCTACGCACTGTGACATTACCCCAATGCCACACTCTTTCCCCACTTTCTTGGCACCGCAACCACGTCTTCAGTGTTGCTATCTCTGTCACTGAAGATCAGACATCTCCTAGGTCTTGGCTACAACGTCATTCGAAAACAAGCACAAACCAACCCCCACACCGCACGAACAATAACAATGTGGCGACGCGGCTTCGCTCTAAGCTAAGTTGTGTGTTCTTTACTGTCGTGAGAACCTTGCCCACAACCCACACCCCCCCACTCCTCCACCCACCCTTGATACCGCCGTTTCTCAAACCAAGGCACAGCCATCCCGCAGAGAAGTTACGGAAATTCTCGTGCCGACGACAGTCGACCGACAGAGCGACAGACGAAGCGCCTTTAACCCATAACGGACGGCGTGCGCCACAAGGTGGCGCACGACTATTTCTTTTGTTTTTGGAATGTTTCTAGCAATCTTAATATACCCATATATACTCTCAGCAATGTGGAATAACATATCTTCCCAGGACCTGGACGGCTGGATTTTTGACAAACCTACAATAAATTTTACATACATTTTATCTTAACCAATTTCATGCTCCTTTACATTTACATAACAGCTCACTTTTGAATTGCGCTGCAGCTTACCCATGGTTCGCACGTCCCGAGACCCCTTCCCCTAAATATAGCCACATCCTTGCTCGGGGTTGTTGTTTCGCATTTTTCGATAATGTCACCTACAGCTTCCATTCATTCTTTGCACCCTAGTTTTAGAGCGGAAAGGCGGGCTACGAACTTGTCGTCAACGGAAATCTCTTTTTTCGGATGATGAGACTCCGACACCTACTTTAGCCCCGTCTTACCCCTGCTGTTCACATAAGCCTACATAAACCCTACCCTGGGTGGCGGCGTGCGCCACATGGTGGCGCACGCGAAAAATACACTGGCCGTCCGTTATGGGTTAATAGCCTGGAGGATCCACAGCCTAAACCGGATCTTGAATTCGAACGACGCGACTACAGTGAGCGATACCACAGCATAATCTATATTGTCTGAACCCCAATATATGATTTTCCCGATGTTCCTGTCCATGCTTATACGTCTTTCCACGAATATCGGTGTTCATGTGCGAGACCAGCATGTCACGAATGTGCTTATTAGTTGCTTTTTCTAAGGACAACATAACCATCATAGCATCACAATATTGTTTTACCACAAGATTGTTTGTATTCTTGCTTTGGTGGCGGATGGTAATCCCTCACATAAATGTTATTATAAAACGGTGGACAGACATACAGTGTTGGCGCTACAGTGAAGGGGCGCCTCTATGGGGGGGGGGGGAAGCAGGGTCACCCCTTACGTGTACAAGTACCTAATGGCAGGGGGAGTCGTAGTATGTCTGAGTTTGTGGTGGGGGAATAGGCTCGTGCCTCTTGTATTCGTTTAGGCAACGAAATTACATTGAAGGTGAGCAGCGCGGCGGGAGAAAATGCGCGTATTTAGCCTCCCCAGTGTAAGTCTGGGTGAAAACAGGTACAGACGGAGGGAAATGAGGGAAGGGCGAAGGAAAACTGAAGAAACTTTTTGCAGTTTTCGTGTAATTTATGTTACCTCATCCCCTCCCCCGCTCGACGGTGTTTTCTGAGCAGAGAGTGTTCTGTTAAAAAATGGGGTTCGTAAACAATCATGTGCAAAAGTACCAACGATGTTAACCAGACTCTGGGCCGAAGGCGGGGTGAAAACAATCAAAATTTGGCCATAAGGCCAGCATCAGAAGTGGAGGTCACACTAACTGATAAGCAAGTCCTTGGTTCCATTTTTGGCGTTCATAATTCTCACCGTCCTGAAGTAATCCACCTCATTTCTTTAACCTGACATACCTATATCTTTCGCGCGTTAGACCCATTTGTGGATATTGCTAGAAACATCAAAAGGTCGTGGTTCCGTTCTTGTGAGAACTTCTGCGAAACCTGGCGGTCACCGGCACACTCATTGGTTAACGACCCAATGTTTTAGTGGCCACTTAAACGTGACACTGTCGGTGGGTTGGAGATTCTCGAATGAGGCAGCGAAATAAGGCCTCTGTGACTTTAGCCATATTGGCAATAAACTCCGCCCTATTTCTTTGCATGTCTCACCTATCTCCCAGTCTTTGAACTATCCTGAGCCGATTTATAATTTTGGCGGCGAATCCTGCTCTTTTGGTGTATCCTCCGCACACCATTAGAAATTCACTTCCTTTCCTTCGCCCACTTCTCTCCCGGTCTTCAGGACTTCTTGCAGCTGAGTCACAAAGTTTTGTGGAGAACTCCGCCCACCTTGGAAATGCCCCGCCCACCAACAAGCAGTTGGGCTCCACTCCTTCACCCACCTCTATCCACCTTTTTCCGGTCTCCGGGACTTGATGGAACCGAGTTATGAATTTCCGTCGCAAACTCCGCCCACTTTTTGGTGCACGCTCTACCCCAATAGAGCGTCCTTCCGTACAGGTTGTCGGACTCGACCCACTCTTTTTCCAGTTTCCTGACCTTCCTCGGAACTAAATTATAAGTTTGGGGCAAACTCCGCCCACGTTGGTGCACGCCCTACCCACCAATAGCAGTTGACCTCCCTTCCGTTGACGAACTCAATTCACTTTTTTCCCGGTCTCCAGGACTTCTTGGAACCGAGTTATGAATTTTCGTCGCAAACTCCGCCTAGTTTCTGATGCATGCCCCGCCACGCTGACAGTTTGGCATGTTCCTCTCCGTCCACCCCTCTACCCACATTTTCTCGCATTCCCCGGACTTCTGGGGACCGATTCTATGAATCTTTCGTGGTAACTCACTTTGCGCGCTGGCCCCGGGCGCCCCACGTATAACTTCGTATCTGTAGGCTTTCTCCAACCGAGTTATGAAATTTTTCATAAAGCACTGCTTTTTTGGAGAACGCCCCGCCCACCGGGGGTGGGTCTCCCTAATTCGATGTGACTTACCAATGCACACCTTTACCCACTTTTTGGCCCAGTTTCGAGGTTGTTTTGTCACTGAAATCGAAATCTTGGTCTTCGGTACAGTTCATTTCGACGCACGCCACGCCCTCTGTGGGCGGGGCTCCGCTTAGCTGATG
This sequence comes from Ostertagia ostertagi, assembly GCA_036418205.1. Classification (NCBI taxonomy): domain Eukaryota; kingdom Metazoa; phylum Nematoda; class Chromadorea; order Rhabditida; family Trichostrongylidae; genus Ostertagia; species Ostertagia ostertagi. The sequence goes on along the minus strand of MU869677.1, from coordinate 27,902 downwards.
TGTGTTTTGTATTTCGTGAGACCTTGCCCACCCATTCCACACTTGACCCGGTCCCTCCAGGCGGATCCCGAGGAGCTAGGAATTTCGTGACAGACATACAGAACGACAGACGACAGACAGACGACAGACGAAGCGCTTTAACCCATAACGGACGGCGTGCGCCACAAGGTGGCGCACGACTATTTCTTTTGTTTTTGGAATGTTTCTAGCAATCTTAATATACCCATATATACTCTCAGCAATGTGGAATAACATATCTTCCCAGGACCTGGACGGCTGGATTTTTGACAAACCTACAATAAATTTTACATACATTTTGTCTTAATTTACATAAGTTTACTATTTGATGGGTGGCTTACCCATGGTTCGCACGTCCCGAGACCCCTTCCCCTAAATATAGCCACATCCTTGCTCGGGGTTGTTGTTTCGCATTTTTCGATAATGTCACCTACAGCTTCCATTCATTCTTTGCACCCTAGTTTTAGAGCGGAAAGGTGGGCTACGAACTTGTCGTCAACGGAAATCTCTTTTTTCGGATGATGAGACTCCGACACCTACTTTAGCCCCGTCTTACCCCTGCTGTTCACATAAGCCTACATAAACCCTACCCTGGGTGGCGGCGTGCGCGCCACATGGGCGCACGCGAAAAATACACTGGCCGTCCGTTATGGGTTAATAGTAGAGTAGGATACACATAGGATCTTGAATTCGAACCCGAATAAGTGAAGCGATACCGCATATGTATATTTGTCTGAACCACAATTAGATTTCCATGTTCCTGCCCATGCTATACGTCTTCCACAAATCTCGTGTTCATGTGCGAGACCAGCATGTCACGAATGTGCTTATTAGTTGCTTTTTTTCTAAGGACAACATAACCATCATAGCATCACAATATTAATTTACCACAAGATTGTTTGTATTCTTGCTTTGGTGGCGGATGGTAATCCCTCGCATAAATGTTATTATAAAACGGTGGACAGACATACGCGGTGTTGGCGCTACAGTGAAGGGCGCGGGCTCGATGGGGGGAGCATGGGGTCCAACCTACGTCTGTACAAGTACCCACCTCCGGGGGGGGAGTCCGTAGTATGTGTGAAAGTTCGCTGTGGTGGGATAGTCGTGCATTGTTTCGGCTTTAGCACGAAATTACATGATGATGAGGTGAAGGCGCGAGACGAAATGTTGCCGTCTTCAGTGCCATATATAACGCTCTCCAGTGAAAGGAATGAGAGAAAACAGGTAAAACCGGCAAGGCGGAAAATGAGCTGGGGAAGGGCGAAGGGAAATACAGGAAATTTTGCAGTTGCGTGCGTAGTCTAGTACCCCTTCCCATCCCCGCCTCGACAGGCTGTTTTTTTTGCTGAGAGAGGAGTGGTCTGTGAACAGTGGGGTTCGTAAAAATTTTGCAAAACAAGTACCAACGATGAGAACGACTCTGGGAGGTAGGAAGGCGCGGGCCCGGTTGAAAACAAAATCAAAAATCTTGGGCCATAAGGGCGGATGCAAGAAGATGGAGGCGTCACCACCAACTGATAGCAAAGTCCTTCGGTACTCATTTTTTGGGACGTTCATTAATTCTCACGTCGCTGAAAGTATCCACTCCTTTCTTAACCTAGACCATAACCTATAATATTTTCCAGCCGCCAGTTAGACCGCAATTTGTGATATTGCTGGCAAACATCAAAGGTCCGTCGGTTCGTTCCGTGAAACTCTTGCCAAAACTTCGCAGCTCACGGCGCACAGCTATCGTTGGCGACCCAGATGTTTTAGTTGCTGTCAAAGGTGGACTGTCGGTGGGGGTGGAGATTTCTCGTCGAGCACAAAGGATCGTGGATTTTAGCATATTGCTGTTTAGGTCTTCTGACTGAACATCCAGCTGAGACAGAACCAATCATTCGCTGCCTGCTTCAGGCTATGCACACTCATTCAGCGCGAAGATCGCATTTCCTGTTAGAAGTTCGCAAAGTTTTTCCAAGAATTTAAGGGGGAGACAGTTGTCGAAACCTTCTCGTCTATTGTGAATCTGCCCATGTTTTGTTCTCTTTCGTGCACACGAATTTCGGGGCTGAGCGATGAAATTCAATTATTATTTGTTAGTTTATTTTTATTAATTTGTGTATTTAAATCTTTATTATGAACATTTATTTTTATTTATTTATTTATTAAGGCGCTATCGCATTATACGGGAGCATTTTTCTAAACGCCTGCATTCTTATCAAGCCGTGGTTACACACATGCGGATACCTGAATAAAGCTTAGAAACTCGTTTGAACTTGATATGCCTGGACCCAATGCCAGCGCTTTCATTCGTATCGCATTTTGCCCTATTGGTTGTTTTTAATTAACATATAAATTCTTGGGGAGTGCTTATCGCATGGAACACAGGGGCACCTTTTAGGGCAACGCCAAAACTGGGCAGTAACAGTTGGCGGGCGCTACACAGAAGAACTTGGATCAGGCGCCAATCTGTAGCGCTCTTCACTCCATCATAATGGCTTAATCCCAGTTTGCGACACAGAAGCAGTGTTCATACGTGAAGCCTTGGGGAATGCATTGGCCACCACAGTATCCCCGCATAGTCATGCGATAGCGCCTTCCAGATCAATTTTACGCTTTCCCTCTGTCTTTCTGGGAAATGCTCACCTGTGTGGTTTGAGGAGGAATATGCCGGCTCTTCTGCTGACTCGCTAACAGCACTTACCTAACATGTGCTCAAACGTCCGTAGCACATGGTCAGCCAGGGTTAAACGGCCAACGTGCGATAGCGCCTCCGTGCTTTAGTTGATTTTATGTCTGTTTATTTATTATTGTTACTAAGCCATAGAAAGTAAGGTGTACAGTGATTACCAATAGTGTTGAAGATCAAACAAAATAAATAAATATACATATATATACATAGAAAGGTAATACATATTAAGAAGTTAGAAAGCATTGAATACAATTAATAATTACTATTTAAGATGACTCAGGAACAAAGTGGAAAATTGTAAGAAAGAACAGCTGATTGATGCTGAAATTGCCTAAGCAAATAGAGGTCTAGAGCAATGGATTCGAGGTCTGAACAGCAAATTCATCTTGACGAGCACTAAGTATTTTAGAGCTGTCCCATTTAGGGTCTCTCAGATAATCCTTACAAGCCTTGGTGGCTCAGGAACACCAAAACAGCTTTGCCGATTGCTCATTAACGTACCTCTGTGTAAATGCTACTTGACGGACGTTCATTAAGCAATTTCTTTCCTTTTCGCAATCATTGTCCTTGCTCAGTCGGCACTCGGCTGCTTTCAACTCGTCATCGCACTAGAACTGGTCCTTTGGGCTCTTTCAATAATTCAATTTCAAAAAGCACTCGATTAGCGAGTGAATCGTTTAACTCCGCAATTTGGCACCGGTGCCAAACCGGTTGGACTGTGGGATTTACGTCGGTTTACGTTGATGTTGTGTATCCGTGTGCCCCCATGCCCGTTTGTTTCCCAACACGCGCGAGGCTACGATAGCTTCAGCACCACGGCCGAATTCATTGGCAATTTGCTATGCGGCAAAACATGAGCTTCTGACATTATATTCATGGGAAATCATCGATTTCTATTCGTGATTCTGTCTCCCGTTCTCCGTTCCTGATGTAATACATTTTCCCTTTTTGGTTCTTTTGGTTGCGGTTTCGAGATCTTCCCTCTTACAAACATGCAAGACTTTCGAGACACCTGAAAGAGACGCGCCTCTGCATCATATAAACACGTCATCTATCACACAACTTGCCAGTTCTTGGCTTTCCTGAAGGCCTATGCCAGAAGCTTATCACTTTACTTGTGATTTGTAACTCAATATTTTATGTATACGGAAATCGGTTTCCGTATTGGCCTTTTATTCATTACCATTACCCACCAATCTTCAAAGGGGTATTTGACAAACTGACCACTAAAAGTACTGACCACGTTATACAGTTGCTATGTTCCGTTCACACTCTATGTACATATCACCCCAGGATCGATATCCATACTAATATTGATGGAAAGACTTCAGTATCGAAAGAGACTTGACCAATCAAACCTCGCCTAGAATAATAAATTAGTTCTCGCTTCTGATTGGCTGCCTCTCCTACCGGCCTTGTGATGATTTATCTGGCGTAGTTATTAAGAGAATTACAGAGATATGAAGTGTGGGATGTGTAAAACTGCAAGTCATCACACAAATAACGATTGCAAAGTTTTCAAATTAAAGGAATCCTTCGCGGAAAATTCTTGCATTCTTTCTAACATGAATATGTCAGTTGTGATCACTGGAAACAGCACACAAAGTTTCACGCATGAAGATTCGGTTTCCGAAGAGAAACAAACGTACAAAAACTACTCTATGGACAATCGAAGGTAATTCGGGCGGAGCCAAAGGCGAGGCATGGAAAGAAGTCCGCCTTGGGGCGGCTACGTATCAGGCGACGCAAAGAATCGGGTTAAAGCGCGCGATTTTGGAGAGTAGAGACAAATCGATCGATAGAATAGGATGGAGTAGAAGTGTGAGATGTGAATGCAATAAGTCAAAAGGCCAGAAAGAGTTTTCTAGTGAAGGCACTCCAAGAACCAAGTGGAAGCATCCCCGTCGCCAGCATTTGTGACAGATGTCCGGCGGTACTTTGAACGCGTAGCAGCCCTTTCGGTTTTTCGAATTTTTTACCAAAACAAATGCAATTTTTCTGTTCTTTTCATTCTTATCGTGGAGTCTCAAGCCAGTGATTTATGGCTGAAATAGAATCATGATTTTTCCGTGAAGGATTCCTTTATGGATCATATCTGGTCTATTACCTTTCATTTCTCATCTTTCCTTCTTTTGTGATTTTTTCTGGCTTTCCTTGGAATCTCCAATTTAAATTCAAATTGTTCGTGGAGCCTACTTTGTGGGAAGTGCATCGCTTCACAATTTTATAGATATTAATAAAAGCATCGATTGGTACGATTGAGATGGAAGTGGGAAATGATCCACCCCTGAGGATACACCACTGTAAGGTTGTACAGATATGACTGTAGTGATTTTGGTTTTCGTAGCGTTGGAGTGAGAGAAACACCTAAAGTGCACGAAGACATCATCCGTCAGCGTTTCGTTATACACTCGACGTTTTCGTCGTGGCGTTTAATAATATTTTCATTGAAATCAGTTTTCATCGATTGATCGTCTGCAGAAGTGTGGTCCTGGTCGTACACCTATGCCGTCGTCAGAATTGCTTACGAGAATTCTTCAAAAGCTTTGAACCTCATCTGATAAATCTCCATAGCTACAGGTGGCTTTCAACCAAAATTTCCTTTACTGGCTCTCCTAAATGCCGTTTTTTTTTCAAGCAAATCGATAATCTCATCATGCTTTATGTATTACTCTCTACTGGTGATTCCACCATATTAGCCCCAGAACATGTTAATTGTTTTTCCGTCTTTCTAATTATGTCCGTTCCCTTGAGGGAACGAAATGCCAATTCATTGGCAGAGTCAAGACGCTATTTCGTCTTGAATGTTGCTCTCGTCCCCTCTTCATCATCGATGTGTCTCCAACAACAGAATTAGCCACGGGAATCCCGTTAATGTATACTGTACATTTTTGGTGGCACGCGTGTTCTCGTCGTCTGCCTTCAGCTTCGTATGTCCTGACGGAATCACCTTACGTTTCAACTGATTGCTGAATTCAAACACTTTTCGAGATCTTCACCCGTTTAGAAGACCAGCGGAAACTGACTAGTGTTTTTTTCTGCGATTTTTCACAAATAATCTCTTTCTGGAGGTCTATTTCGCTAAGAGGGGGCATTGCAATCTGCTCTATTGCCAATTTGGGGTCTCATCCGGTAAGAGGGGGCATTGCGGTGCACGGTCTGCTCTAATGCCAATTTGGCTCAAGGAGTCCTTTGAAGTTACGAGCTGCTATCAGCTTTTTTCCTATGTTATTTCTTTTTAGTTTGGCACTATTCAACTATTACAACCCCAAAATCTCAAAATTTTAATTTTCGTCGAAACTTCGCCCATAGGGGTTATTCGATGCCCTGATCACGAAAATGACATTTCATTTTTGGCGTTGGCGCCATCTGGCGCCCAATTGGCGCCAGTTTGGCGCCAGGGCTATTTTCACCAAATTCGCTGTAAACTTGTATACAGGGGTTATTTGGGGTCCTGATCACGAATACGACATTGGTTTCCAGCATTTGCACTATTCAACGCAGATTTTCCGTTTTCCTGGGCCCTCCCACTTGTACATACTACCTCAGACTAAGCTTAGGAGGAGGGAGGACTCCTGGGTGGGTGAACCAGGCAACGTGTGGCAAAAGTTGAAGCGTATAAGATCACAGGATGGGTTATTCACTCACTTCGGAGCACTCTTCTCCCCAAAGGCTTAGTCCTGATCGCGAGCTAATCAGTGAGAGGGCGCAGACGAGCCGAAAATAGGCGCCAAATGGCGCAGGCGCCAAAATGAATGTTATATTCGTAATCAGGACCCCAAATAACCCTCTGTATACAAGTTTACAGCGAATTTGGTGAAAATTAGCCCTGGCGCCAAAGTGGCGCCAATTGGCGCCAGATGGCGCCAACGTAATGAATTGATCGTTTTCGTAATCAGGCATCGAATAACCCCTATGGGCGAAGTTTCGACTGAAAATTTAAAATTTTGAGATTTTGGGGTTGTAATAGTTGAATAGTGCCATGTTTTGTGTAATGTATGTATTCTTGTACTAGATGACATTAACGTCTACGAAAAGTAATATTCACCTAGTCAGCAGGTCAGGACTAAGCCCAGGAGGGGGGAGGAAGTCCCCCGGGGAAAACCAAGATTGCTCACGGACCCGGGGGCTCCTTCCCTTCTAGGCTTAGTCCTGAACGTCTACAATAAAATAATATGCTTTCCATGGTTTGAAATGCTCTAGATCGCTATGCCCCCCTTACTGGATGAGAACCCCCAATTTGGCTGAAATAGTCCTTTAAAGTTAGGAGCTGCTCTCAGCTTTATTCCTTCGTTGTTTTTTCTGGATTTTATGTGTTCCTGTGTTTTGTGACATAAACGTCTGTGAAAGGTAATATTGAGCTAGTGAGCCGTCAGGATAAAGCTTAGGAAGGGGGAGGAGCTCCCACCGCAGAAAATGGATACTGCTCACGGGGTGTGGTTCACTAGGACAGAAAGCGACTTTTTCGCGTTTCGCAGCGCGAAACATTTTTCGCTGCGGGAACCTCAGGTCCACCGATGATCAGCGGTGGACCTGAGGTTCCCGCAGCGAAAATGTTTCGCGCTGCGAAACGCGAAAAAGTCGCTTTCTGTCCTAATGAACCACACCCCTGTTCACGAACCCGAGGGTTTCCCTCCCTTAGGGTTTGGTTCTAAATCTTAACGCTGGGAGAGTATGCTATCCATTGTTTTAGACACGTTGTGTGCACTAAACTGCATAAGCGACTCATCCTTTTTATATGGTAGTTCTGAATATAACTTGTAAAATTCTGCCCTCCCTTTTTTCGCTAACCGCTGGATTTTCAGCCGATCATCATTGAGATTTTCCTTCTCTTCGTTATCTCAAACTCTTTAAAATTACCAGTCTAATAACACAATATTCCTGATTTTCAGGTCATTCGAGGCGGGAAAACCGCCTCGCTAATCCAGACATCCTGAAGCGAACACACGTGGCAGAGGAAGCTCTGCCTCTAATTGACCACAACGAGGTCGCATACATTCACGCCGCCAAGGTATAATAATAAATTCAATTTTTCGAAAAAATGGAACCCGTATTGCCACACATTAGCTACTCCAAGCAAATTAAATAGCGACGCCGTGATTTCTCCTGAATCAGGTTAACAGATTGCGGCTTTTTGCTGTAGCACTTTCTTCGTTAATTTCTTGATGGGAAAGCAAGCATCCTATCATGAATACTAGTGCAGATAGTTGACCTCAGTTCAAAATTTCCAGAGCTGAGTAGAATGCCGTGTTTTGTTGACAAATAGGGGATAGCTTACTGTCTACGTTCGTTATCTATTCAATGCCAGCTGGTAGCAGGGTGAAGCAAAGTCGAGAACTCGTCCATAGCGTATGGGATGGAACTGTGCATTTCCAGAGAGAGGAGCAGGACTCACAAGGGAGGGTGTACCAAGCTTTTCAAAACGGTCTTTTGCATGATATAGGGGCACATGCGGGAACCACAGAACCATGGTTCATTTTTCCTGAACGGCCCTCTGAATACCAGAAAAGGGGTCCCTAGTTCGATTCCTCGTGGTGACAAATTTTTGCATTTCGAGTTGCAAAATGGAGTTAGCATGAATAATTAGTACCATATTCATGATTAGGACCGTCAGTAACCCTTACAAATAGACTTTGATTAAAAAACTGGTGAAAAAGGTGTGACACCACAGTGGGGCTGCTTGGTGTCACACCTTTTCACCAGTTTTTTAATCAAAGTCTATTTTGTAAGGGTTACTGACGGTCCTAATCATGAATATGGTACTAATTATTCATGCTAACTCCATTTTGCGCGAATTTTGGAAACGTCAACTCGAAATGCAAAAATTTGTCACCACGAGGAATCGAACTAGGGACCCTTTTTCTGGTATTCAGAGGGCCGTTCAGGAAAAACGAACCATGGTTCTGTGGTTCCCGCATGTGCCCCTATATCATGCAAGAAAAACCGTTTTCAAAAAGCTTGGCACACCCTGAACGACCTCCTGTAAGCGTTTACCAAGAAAATGGGGGAGGTACGATTTTGTTATTAACCATTTCTTTCTCTAATATTTGATAAAGTTTACGATAATTTAGAAGGAATTTGCGGGTTTTGTTTCAGTCGTTTCATACATCACCTCCTACGGGTCTTGAGGTTTATCGAACATTTTCAGGGAAGAGTGAAGTATACAGGAAGGGAATAGGACGTAAAGGCGGGTGTGGTTCGCGAAACCTCACTACAAATGACACGTAATAGCCCTGAGGGCAGTGGCGCCATATTAGCATATCTGGAGGGCTGGCATCACCCAAATTTCGTGGACTGATAGTCCTTCCTGGTTGTTTGGGCTAGAAAGCCTTTCATCCATTACGAATAAATTGAAGATTTTGGAGCTATTAACTATTTGCCTAGAGAATGTTCACCCCGTTCCATTCAACGAAAGTTCAAAATTACTTAATTCGATTTTTCAGCTTCAGAAAATGGCCACCGTTGGCGGTCAGGCAGCCGCCGCAGCCGCCGCTGCTGCCGTTGCGGCCGGAGCATCGGCGTCAGCGATCACCACACCGAATTCGATGTGCTCAACGCCCGTCTCACTCTATCCACAACATCAGATTTACCAGTACATGTCGGCGAATCCATACGTAAATCAGCTCTGCGAGGTAACGCTGCGCCAAGTTTTCTTCTATTTGATTTTACTATTTCCGGGAAAGCGCTAAACAACGTCCATTCTCTTAAGTCGCTTAGTGAATTCTTATTCCTAAATCAGTAACCAGATGGTCAACTCACAATGGCATGTTGTTCCATGTGTTCCGCGATGCATTTTTATATGCATCATCTAGTGCACTCCCAAGAAAAACCGGGAGGTTTGATGGTCGGAATGCATTACTGAGTGTTGTTCATGCAATCCTCCGACAACCCTAATTCTACTCTAGATCTGATGATTACTTACTTTCTCATGTTTCTTTGGGTTTCCTTTATTTCGTTATGAGCGGATTCCATATTGAATCAGCAGGCAATAGGCATTAGTAAGTACACTGACAATACAGGGGACAAATGCACTGTATCAAATATCCAGCCTCATTATTCACAGTAAATACATTCTAACATGTTCTAGCCCAAAAATGAATTTCGAGTTTAAATTGCTTCTAGGTTCCTTATGAAGAAACCCCTATTGTGTTGAGATCTTCGAGCCACATTAACCCATTGCGTACCGCGGCGTTTTTTGGCTGGCCGGCGCGTGTGGCCGGCGCCTATTTAGACCCCCGCCGCGTGCTGCGCGATCCATATAAAACTTTCATTTATATTATAAACATCTATTATATAAGCACAGTACATATATCTTATACATTTACAATATTTCACGTTTATTTTTGTTCATATAACATCGATTCAATTTCAACTGGATTTATACGAGTAACCTGATCTGGCCAGCAGGAGACGAGAAGCACGACCGCTACAACGATCATCGCTTCCAAAGCGCTGCTTTTAGAAGTGGGAAGGATATTCTCGAGTTCTACTGATACGATAAGACTGTTCCTTGAACTGTGCAGAAACATCATTGCTAATATTTTTTTCTTACGAATCACAAATGTTGAATCCGCAGGAAATGTGCCACTCATCGACAGCATAGATGTAGACGGTCGAAGATAGCCCGCAGTTCTAGTCCTCGTCAATCTTACGCGAACGTGTTTTGGTGTCAATCAGATATCCGATAGATCCAGATGTTAAGCTTACCTATCACAGGCTAGATTTGATCCAGGATTCAATATAGACCAGGCGCATTGGAAGCGGAGCCTCATGCTGCTACTTCACCTTCACCCTCTCTGGCAATTGATCTCAAGATTTCTGTCAACCATAGGCTACGAATTCAACATTTGTAGTTCTGACTTGGAGCTCTCACTATTAAAGTATCTCTGTCTTCCTTATATCGTTCGAAGGCATCATCTCAGTACTACACAAGCACATACTATTCCATACTACCTGCTCCCAACTGGTCTCAGTCACACATAGCAGTGAGTTCGTTATCCCTAGGACAAACTCTTTATCGACCACGATGCGAAAATGTCTAAGCGCATCACGGCATGTAACAGCGGCGAAGGTCTGCTTGTGAGCCCATCTATTCTGTGTTGCACTAACCACGCAATAGCATTTAGACTTTAATATCGCTTTCATGACATTATACATGCGTTTAGAGATGCCTATGAAAGCAATACGATAACACTAGCACTATTATGCAAATAGAATAGTTGGCATTATTGATTGATTCATGATGACTTTATTTTCCAGCAGCGATTCGTAAATGAACTTTCTCTGTTCTTGAAAAAAAAACATTCCATCGATCACAGTAACAACAATAAGTAAACTTATGAGTAGGTTCTGATTTATACCTGATTTCCCCTCCCTTTAGTAATTGTAGCGTATGTGCGAGTGCATAGTTACAAATAAATAAATAAATTAGTAAATAAATAAAGATAACATCTATGTGAGAACAGGTGGACAACAGTTGATGCAAATTCAAGTATGTCGAGGAACGGTTTTTTTTTTTATTGAAGGAGAGGCTTCAACAACTTCCATAGTATTCTCGAGGGAAAAATGAAAGTGATATGTGATGGGAATTTGAAGGCGTCATATGTATTGGTAGCAAAATGTACCAGTTAACGCGCCTAGACGATGGTGACTGTATGCTTTCAACAGGATATTGGAATAAAGAATCACTTCAACCTAAATCGATGACGGGTGTTCCGGATTCCGTCGAGCGTTCTGAATACCATGAGAAAAGTAATAAGAATCCTGTAGGTATCGATTACTTTTTTAGTATAAGTATATGTACTAGCATATTTACTGGAACTGTCGCTGCTGTACTGGCAAAATAAATAAATGAGAGGAAAATCATCAAGTTGTCATGTTCTGGACGCTACAATATCTGAGGGGGGGGGGGGAGGTCGGGTATCGAAGTTATGATTCGGGCACGATGGCGAAAAACCACGTATCAATCTAGACATAATAAAATTGAATAAAAGAAATCAAAACCTTTTAGACATGCGCTAGGCATTGATATTCAGCAGTCCTCGAATAATTGGTGACTTAAAGGCACCTTCCACGATGGCCTAGATGCGGTTTCCGCACAAGCAAATGAACAAGAGGTAAAATTCGATTGCTAGCAAAAAAAACTAAAGAAAACTTTTTTACGAGGCGGTCTGTGCGACAATGAAGGAAACTTTTTTTCGAGGATTGGTATGCCATGATTTGGTTGTTTCACTAATATAACACTTGTACGATACTTGGTCTCAACAGGAAGAGGAAATTGCACCCTATTATATGATACAGAGATAAACAAAAATGGGGAGAATAAAGAAGGTGGAAATGACCACACGCTTACTTGTCAAGAACTTATCATAGAATTATCCTCAAAAGTAATGAATGCGTTAATATGGAATAGAATCACTGTGATGAGAAGGCGACTGGAAAGGAAAGCCATATAGCGTATAGCTAGTGACATACTCTACAGCTTTTCACACCGAGAAATTCCACGGCTGAACCAACATGAGGCGCGCGCGCGGCGCGGATGGTAGAGACCAGACGGGCCGGTCGGACGACGATCGCAGGCGTGCTGTGTTGTGATATGGGAGCGTACTATAGCACTAGTTTTAAGGTTGGCGAAATCCGCTACGGTACGTAACTAACTCGACCGCCTAACCCATCTGCATCTCCGACCTCTCGCCGCGCGACGGGCCTCCTGTCTTGTACCTCATAGCGACATTATGAGGTTCTACCATCCATTCGGCCCCGAACCTCGGTCTCCGCCTCCAGATGGTTGTGGCAGCCGCTGTATCGTATTCGTTGTGTCGTAAGGGGCGTTTGAAACTAGCGGCTTCTTCTTAGCGATACCAATTTCACTAACTTTTCTCCACCATGTTCAACAGGAAATAGGGCCGATGCAGGCCCCAGCTTCATCGGATTTAGGCCTACTTTTTGTGCTCCACTTTACACGGTCAGGTCACTCATTTTCTGCAACTAATTGAACAAACCACCCACTGCCTTCAAAGCTGTTGGCGCGGTGTCATGATTAGCTCCTCAATACTGCAGTCAGAGCAACGAGTGAAAGGGTACTGTACTCATGAGCTCAATGCAGAGCGTCACTTAATCTCGCCGTGGTCATTCATTTCCTCCAACATATCGTTTACAACAATTCCATTACTATTTACTACAAATCAGTGAAGAGTATCAACGATAAATATTGGAAACTTCATAGGGCGTGGTTCAAGCCCTGATGAATACTTTTCGGGTATGATGAAGGTTATGCCATTGAATCGAAGAAGAAAGAAAACTGCTGGAGACACATGTAATGGGAAGATATTCCTTGAAATAAGTGATCGTGTATTACCATATAGGTTTGCATACAGTAATGGTTATACTGATAGCGAATTCTAGCACCGAATATCGCTGATGGAAAGTTAAAATGGGAGACGACTGTTCAAAAATTTTTGAATTAGTTATCTATTTGCTATGATAATACCATTAATCACTGGTGAACATTTCTTTTCATGAAAGCGCGAAACCCTTTCAGCTAGCGGTCCATTGGCGTTCTAATCCTTCCAAAAAATATGATTGTGTAATAACACAGAAGGCTCATTCCAGTATGGATTTCTATTTATAATATTTCATAAAATTCGTTTTTTTTTTTTCAGAATTTTTTGGAATATCGTCAAATATCACAATTTTCTTATGATTAAGCTTACTAAAAAAGGGCAGCTACAACGACCAGTACAAGAGTGTTCCTACGCGTTGAACATTGATGTGACACTTTTTGACAACAACTTTCAAAAGGCTTAAAGGCAAAGTACAAGTTCAAACCCGCTCAAGCCTTTACTGTGCTAAGGGAATCGCTTAGTACGCCAAGCCAGAGATCGCGTTACTCCCCTATGTCGAAAAGCATTACCTAGACGCCAGGCGCTAAGGACATTGGCACGCTCCACCAGTACAGTCACGCTCCGCCCACCGCTCGACGTCTTGTCTGCCGCAAATGTTGATCTGCTATGTTCTCTTCTCGGTCTTCTCTACCGCTCTCCACGCTCACATTATCTCTCATGCCTGCCGGCCTTTTGAACTTAGCGTAGAGAAAAAGGCTCGTCTTTCCTGTTTACATCACGGTTTCTTTTTCTCTGCTGAGGTCCACTTTCCCTCCTCTACTTGCACATTTGAGTGAAATTACCTCATCGATTCAATCCTGAACCTTGCCTTTAACATTCTGCACCGCTTCCAATACTTTTCTTAGTTCAGATAACGAGGAGAGCAAATACGAGCCTGAGGAAAAATTTGGGATTACAACCTCAGGGTGAGTTGTTCCCCCTCCCCAATTTACTCCCATCACCCTAGAACTACACCTTACACCCGAAAATTTAACCTATAAGACAGGGGTGTACTCACCAACAGTGAAGCAGCTAAGACCCTTATTGCTCAGTATTGAAGGAATGATACCGTGAGTGTTCAAAAGTACCCGTTCGCAGAATTTTGTGGAAATTTTTTGAAAACTCTTACTTCTAGTTCTCAGTGTGTCTGTATCAGAGCTAAATACTATTCCATCCTGTAAATGTCTCAATTTACCAGTTCGATCCCATAGGTATCAACTGCGATCCCTCTCTCCCTTCCCGTCCCTGTTCCCTCCTCCTGAGCATCAAATACGACTCCTAAACAGGAATCACGTTCGCTCACCCTGACTCCAAGCATGAAGGATTCTACGATTAATCCGAGTCAAAAAGTGACTAGGATAGTAATATAAAAGTGGAACATAATAGATAACCAATCGAGGGGGGGACTTCTAGAGTGTGGGCGATGCGCGTTCGCAGCGGCGAGTATGATTCAATCCATCATACTACGTCCGTCGGCGCCAAGAGGTAAGCAAACCAGCCCTTTTGGCGTTTCGGCTGGGACCGTATGCTGAATGTTGGGGAGGGGATGGGGTCCCCAACGGTCGACGGTTTACTTCAACTCGGTTGGTACGATAGGAGAGTACTGACGCAAGTGGTGCAGCTGGTCCAGCAGCTCCGCCAGAAGGGCTGGTTTGCTCACCCCAGGACTAAGCCTTGGAGAGGGGACGGACCCGTCCTCTCTTTAAGGCTTAGTTCTGAGGTAAGCACCAAATTGTGGCGGTTCTAAGGACCGAGTTGAAGTGGTCCGTCCACCGTCGGGGACTCCATCCCCTCCCCAACATTCAGCATACGGTCCCAGCCGAAGCGCCAAAAGGGCTGGTTTGCTTACGTCGGGCCACTGGCCATTCCACTCTTTTCCTGTCTGGCTCTGGCTATTTAGAAGAGAGTGTTGTTAAAGAAGGCAGCACCGAAGAGAGCCGCACCAATGCGGAAATCCAGGCAAACAAGGGGCCCCTGTTCCCTGTTCCTGGGCCATTTGAAACAGTGTTCTGCTTTTTTATTCTTTTTTTTCTGCCTGCACCTCTGACTCACAGTATGTTTGTGATTTAATGGCTTATCACCATTGCGTACCGCCAATTGCCTGTGTGGTCGCGCGCTGCACATGGTGAAGCACGGGTTTTTAGAGGGTATTTTCGACATTTCTCGTGCTCCAATTATATAGGAGTGATGATCCTGAATCCGGAGAAAAACATACAGACGTGGGACTGTGCAATGCGAACGAATACCTGAATTACTGGTATTTGTTGTGAAAAAACTCTAGTCGCACCCTCTCAATTTTCTCGCCAAATTGTAGTAAAAGTGAAAGAGCGGCTGTGTGACAACTTGGAGCATATGAAACAATCAAACGACTACGTTTTAATAGCTTTAATCTTTTTTCCTTACTTATCTTCTTCAAAATATTGTCAATTCTGTCGCCCTTTCGGTTACCCACTGCCAGAGTCAACCCTGCGTTGCGCAGTTCGCAACGGCACGTTGAGAGATCCTCAACGCACGCTGTATGGGCGGAGACGCAGACGGCTCGAGCATGCGAGTGTGAATGTTCGCGCGAGAGAACGTGTCTAATCGGGCGAAACTGCGCAACGTGGCCGTTGAGAACTGCGCAACGCAGGGTTGACTCTGGCTAACTCCTATTCCGTTCGATAATAATCGATCCCACTGAACAAAA
>MU869676.1:34133-44625 GCA_036418205.1 Ostertagia ostertagi | reverse complement strand
ATTTTCCCTGACGATATGTCTTGCTAGCTATGGCTTCACCTACAATCTCCTTCGAATGGCCTACTGTCTCACTCTATGTCAGAAGAAGCTCTTGAGCATTCTTCTTTCATCATAAAAATGTTGAGTGATGGCTGAAACACTTTGCCACAAGCGAAGGCGAAGAGTGGCAAACAACACAGGTAACAACAAGTCCTCTTTCAAGTTAACCTTTCTACACTTCTTCGTCATTACATATGATAGGACACCCTTCGTCCTTCTTACCCTAATCGTGCCCCAGATAATTAATCGCTGGATTCCGTGGATACTGTGTAAGAAATGAAAAAAACACGAAACCCAAAAATAATTTGAAATGTTGCGTTATAATTAGGTCATTCTCCTGATTACTTTCACTACTTTCAGCAATGTTGCTGCTGACCTCTTTTTGTCTAGGTGTCCTCTCCCACTGAAAAATCACTAGTCGATTAGTGTCAAGACTACGTCGAGGCTACGTGGAGCGACCCCAAGTTTTGGGTAGGGTTGAATCGTGGACTAAAAGCCACCATGCATACCTGCCCTGAGATCAATGGGCTTCCTGTTTCTGCAGTGCTGTGTCATGCCAGCTGTTTCCATTCAACCGTCACCATGCATACGTGCCCTGAGATCAACGGGCTTCCTGTTTCTGCAGTGCTGTGTCATGCCAGCTGTTTCCATTCAACCCAGGTATGTATGCTCCCTTGCGCGTGTGGTGCTCTTTGTGTGCGCGCGATTGGTCTTATGCATGTCAGCACACTCAGGACCTAATCGAGGCAGCGTGGCCCCACGTTGTCTCGACACTAACCGACTAGAGATTTTTCAGTGAGAGAGGACACCTAGAGAAAGAGATCCGCAGCAACATTGCTGAAAGTAGTGACCTAATTATAACGCAACATTTCAAATTATTTTGTGGGACTCGTGTTTCCTTTCATTTCTTACAGAAAATTCACGGAATCCAGCGATTATTCATTTGGGGCACGATTAGGACGAAGGATATCCTATCATATGTAATGAGGAAGAAGTGTAGAAAGGTTAATTGAAAGAGGACTTGTTGTTACCTGTGTTGTTTGCCACTCTTCGCCTTCGCTTGTGGCAAAGTGTTTCAGCCATCACTCAACATTTTTATGATGAAAGAAGAATGCTCAAGAGCTTCTTCTGACATAGAGTGAGACAGTAGGCCATTCGAAGGAGATTGTAGGTGAAGCCATATCTAGCAAGACTATCGTCAGGGAAAATTTAGGGCTCCCACTGAGTTGCTAGAACATCAAAAAAATGAATGGAAACGATTCTCTTCAAATAAGAAGCAGTATGAGCGGTTCACAATCATGCGCTGCTGAGACTTTTTCCCAGGTAATGCTTCTTACTATGGAGCCGGAGATTGTGAAACATCGGTTGTCTGGCTCGGTAGTTTAGTACAAGAGATGGGTATCTATGAACGCTCGGTTGTGCGGACAGAATCATGGTCAGGACTACAACAAGATGCTCCATCTAAGAAACTCTAAACTCGGAAACTCATAATGTGAAAGCTGAGCTACACAATTGTAACCTCAATTGAATAATTACTACTTTCAGGCCGTTCACATTCATTAAGAATCCAGGTTTTGCGTTAGCTTATATGTCGAACATGCGCATTAGAGCTACTAAGGCTAAAGAAGGATGGCCGCAAGATGAGGCCGCAAGACGTTAATGCCATGCTCTGTAGCAGTTTTAATGGTCTAATACATTTTAATATTATATTTTCAAATATTTTCAAAATACAGTGCAAAGAAAAGACGGACTCATCCAGCAACACCCACTGCTTATAATAGCTCTTATTATTGCAGTCTCTTACCAAAACTGTCGTTCATTCAGCTTCCGCAAACTCTAAATCCATATCAGCTAGAACAATTTTTTTACATTGTCGACGTGAACGAATCAAAATCAACAGCGTCACCACTGTGTCAACGTCGCATCCAGGAAATACCATATAAGTACGAGGAGATGGAAGCAATTACATCCTTTTGCTTCGGCGAAACTTCTATTTCTGATATTCCTATCACCACTAAAAATTAATCATTCTTCCAGAATGAGGGCACCTACGTTTGTTTCACTTCTGGCTGCCTGTGTGAGCGCTGAGTTGCCCAATTTAACGTCCGAGCGGGATAACGAACCTGTTAAAGGACTGGAGGTGAGGAAATTCTAGCAAGAGGAACATTCCAGAAAGTCAATATTCTAGCTGCTCAAAAGAGAAGCTGTGTATAATGCGCTGCCAAGCGAAGACTCGATCGAAGAAATTAACTCGAGAAGCGGAGTTGTATACGAGCTGTTCCAGGAAGATATTATACTTACAAAGTTTGCTTATTGGTGGTTCAAGCTTTGTTACCAAAAGTTGTATCTGTTTTATCTCAAGGGAGCAAAAGGAGCTAATTGCTGTGGATTCAAAAGGTGCCCACTTGAAAAGGCAAGCTTTCAACGATAAAGGCTGGCCTGCGAAGAAATGGTCAGATGGGGTTGCTTACATGCTTTATCTTTATGGTTAGTCGCTTCTAGATTTTCTTGCTTGTGTGATTAGTTTAAGTTTAATTTAAGTAATTCTGCAAATGCGTATGAATAACTGCGAAAACACATTCTATACTCACAGACGATGAGACCAGAACAGCCTTCCTGAAAGCGGCGAAATTCTGGATGGAGAACACGTGCATCAACTTCACAGATTATACGAACAAAAGACCACGTAAGACCTCTTTCTTCTTCCCAAGCACCAATATGATTGGCATTTCTCAGAATCATACGCAAATTTGTGGCATGTCTAATGCTCACCTGCATGTCATATGTCTCACGGTTCACGAGCAGGTTATGAATCGAGCACTGTGGTTCGATTTTTTTTGCCTACTGCCGATAGCCGAATCTCATTGCTTTTTTTTCTTTTGTGGGTGCTACGTCCCACATGGCCGGCAGAGGCCGGGAGAGGGAATCGCGAGTTCTGACCGGAAGCATTGAGCATCAACTGAATCAGCAGTTATATAATGTATAATACTAGTCAAAAGGGATATCTGTCTTGATGAGCTCGTTTTTGAGACACGCCACGCCTGACATTCAGAATGCGATTTGATAACAGTTTTCTATGTATAATGCGTTGCAGAGGCCAGCCGATGTACAAGGCTGTGTTTTCACTTCTCCTACCATGACTGGCGCCGATTAACCCAAAACCTTCAAAGAGACAGAATGCTTGGTAGCGAGATTGATTGGAAATAAACACTGGGCTTCGAAGGGCTACACAAATCATCTATATCACTTGTGGTTTTTACCGTTTTAGAATCGCAGGCGAGAATCCTACCCGTTGCCGTTGCGTGTCTAGATAAAATTCTACACATCACCCTATTTGGGGATGCTCTCGAAAGCCTATGTGACTTAGTTGGTGCTCTATCTCGATGGCTAGAATTGCATGACGTATCTTGCCTCAAGTTCTTCACACATGCAGCTGAATCACCAGGGTGGTCCAAAAGTTTGAGGACATCGTGTGCGCACGGTTATACACTGCGACGCATAATCTTAGTTCCACCTACAAATTCCCCAAAAACTAGAATTTGAAAATGTTTTTGAAAAGGGCTCTACTGACAAATTGTGACACATACAAATGCGAATGTTGCCACCAAGACAGTTATCAGATGCAGAAACTAGCTTTCCCCTTGTCGACTTTCGTACTCCCAAAATGAAAAAATGATGTGAAAACCCAGCTAGGCACTCCAAAGACTAGACCTCTGCAGTTTATGGAAAGTCACTTGAGTACTCTACTTGGGATCAGGGTGAACCGTGACGTTCGCATTTCAGAAATTTCGCGACCCCTCCTTTAGGGGGGTCTCAACGCGACCCCCCACCACCACTATGAGACTCAGGAGGTATCCCATGAAACGCCCAATCCTCTCCCGACTCCGATCACCAGGCTCGACAGAAAGAGTCTATAGTATTTGATTCTGAGACCAGTCCACACAGCCCAACTCCGCACACAAAAGGCGTCGAGCGGGGGGTTTATAAGTGGAACGGGTGCTAACTTAGTTGGGGGACCACGCGGCGGCGCGGCAGTCTGCTCGCCTGGCATGCGTACTTCGGAAATCCGTGGGCCAGGGGGAGTGTAGGCAGTCTAGGGGGGGGGTGGGGCAGTCACTTGACATGCGTGAAAAGCTGGAATGTTCGAGTTTACACTGTCTCGCTCGAGAGAGCGCCAGGTGAGCAGACTGCCGCGCCGCCGCGTGGTCCCCCCCCCAACTAAGTTAGCACCGTGCAACGAAACGGAAATATTCTCTCTCCCACCTCTATTCATCCCCATCTTACACCACGAATTTACAGCCACCAAATCCCTCCAAAACCAATCTAAACACCTCGCCACTCTCCCACCAATTACTGACCCACTGAACCCCTGAATGCGACCCCTTTCCCAAAATCAACCACAAAAGCGTCCTCCTCGTTCGATAATGCGAACACACGGCTGAACCTGCTTGGGATCACAGAACAGAGCACTCAGTAATAAAGCAAAACTGTCGATTTTTCGAGCTTTTTGCTTTCGAAAAATTGTTACCCGGGAGCCCTTTATCTACTTTGGTACCCTTCATAATATACCCTGAGGCAAGTGCAGATGAAAACCACAAAGGTTCCATCCGCTAGAGAAGGCAAAGCAGAAGGCCTGGAAACATTTTGACACGCCTCAGTTGCGTGCCACCGCACGCGCCATCCCCTTCATCTGAAGGCTCGTGTAAACGCGGCAGGTGGCAGATCTCAATTCTATTCTGGAATTACTTTGAGATAAGAGTTACAAACACTTCCCTGAAGTTTGTTTGTTCCATCAAGCTACTATGCGTTTTTAACGACACAATGTCTTGGTCCTCATAATTTTGGCCTACGGTGTAATCACTTACCATTTGAATTTTAGGGATCGGTGTCCGCCTCCAAGCTTCTTGCTTCTTTCCGCTGGTCGCATATCCCTTCAAATTGCAGAACCTAATTTTTGAGGTGCAATCAACCCAAAAAAGCTGCGGGTTTGAAAAGGGACTCGCGAATTTAAGAGCTCTTTTTTTTCAGCATCTTCAGTACACTATCTATGCTCTCAATTGCTCTCAATTCATCGTACGCGACACTGGAATTAATTTGTTATTAGAACGAATTCTCTTCCCAACCTGGATACTCGTAGCTGGAGAATCCACAGCATTCCTAAATTAATTAACAAAGCCGGGGCATTCGCAAAGCTCTATCAAATAATGTTATTTCAGCAACAGCGGACTTTCTCGCTGTAGCCGGTGGAGATGATGGATGTCAATCGCATGTTGGTAGAAATAAGGAATCAGGACCGCAGGAACTAACTCTCGGCCTAGGCTGTGGAACGGTATGTGCTTGAATGGGTTCTGTGTTGGACCATATGGTTTCAAGAAATGTTAAGTTTAAAGTATGGCTCAAACTAGAAACAACAACGCAACCTCCCATGATATTGTGTTAGTTACATTCCTAAACCTGCTCTAGTTCGGACACGCCGCTCACGAAATTGGTCATACACTCGGGTTGTTTCACACGCACACAAGGTATGATCGCGACGACTTTATCAAAATCTATGAGGAAAACATCAAGGTAGATGCTGTGACTGTTAGTGAACATTGCATAACATCATCATAAGCTACTTCAGCCTTTCTGGCGTGATCAATTCAAAGTGCAGACGAAGGATACCAATAACAATTATGATCTGGCATATGACTATGGTAGTATAATGCATTACGCATCCAGGAGGTAGAATTTTTTTATACAATACATGGACCGAGGATTTGGAGAAAAGAAAGTATCACTTTAGTAGTGTCGTATCCTTCGACAGACACAAACCTGTTATGGAAGCGATTGACGGGAACTACACGGAGACTCTGGGATCTGACATCATTTCGTTCTATGATCTCCTCATTATGAACACGCTCTATGGTTGTATAGGTAAAACTTATGATGAGTGGAAAGGAATGTGCGCCTCTTATAATTAGTTCCCATCAAGCATAGTATTCCAGATGCGTGCAAAGATAAGACCACACAGTGTCATAATAATGGATTTCCCCATCCGCGTGATTGCTCCAAATGTATATGCCCCAGCGGATATGGTGGAGAGTTTTGCGAAAAAAAGGTAGCAGTTCCTGTTTAGCTTTTCCAACCAACTCTTCAATGAGTGTAGTTTAGCCAGAAGGTTGCGGTGAAGAAGTGGAGGCGAAAGAAAGTTGGCAAACGCTTGAAAATGACCTTGACGGCAGCAATGCCGATGACGAGCCAGACGGTTTTAAGCGATGTAACTATTGGATTAAGGTCAGGTGCTATTCAAATAAAAACTGTGGTTTATGTACTGATAAAATGGATGTTAAGGCACCAAGCGATAGAAAAATAGAAATGGAAATTGTGGCACTCCCGGACCTGTATCTTGACAGTGGATGCAAATTTGCTGGCCTTGAAATCAAAGCACATTCCGACCAACGTCTGACCGGTTACAGGTAGGAGAAAAAGTTGGACAACAGAAAAAAAGTCGGAAATGCTGTTTACAAACACATGATCTACTCAGGATTTCTTTCAGATTCTGCTCAAAGGAAGATGTCAACAAGAAACTCTTATCGAATTCGAGTCTTGTCCCCGTGATAACTTATAACCGCCTACAGAAAAGTTTCAAAACTACGCTAAAGTATCGCTTATCTGCCGTTTAGATGAACAAATAACGCTTTGAGTAAATAAAATCTTCAAATTCCTGAACTTTAGAACCCTTCCTCAAAGAAACGTCAAAGAAATCCGTAGCCAACCCTTTGATGACCTATGCCCACCGGTGGGCCACACCTTCATTTGGAATCGACCCGTTTTTCATGGCTTATTTTTGATTTTTTGATACATGAAAACTGTCCATATACCTTATCGGAATCGCATAACAAGGTGCTCATTGCTTGTAATGAAATCATTAAAAAGTTAGCGACTATTGATGAAAAAAAATTCAAAAGGAAATGAAGTAATACACGCACAGCCGCGGTCGTCAAAGGGTTAATGCAGCTGAGGATCAATACAGGTGGCGTTTTACTCTGCTTGAGCACCTAAGAAAGAAAGGTCAACTGGAAAGTTTAGCCATGTAAAATGAGTTGTATTTAGACCCATGTTTCCTCTAAATCGGAAAACGAGAAGAGAAGAGTGACCATCCGCGACTGACGATGAAAAAGGAAAAAGCCACCTTTTCTCGGTGGTCATCACTTTTGATGTGTGATCTGGGGCCGTATGTAACAAGCCCCGAGGCTCGTCGGGGATATATCCCCGAAGTCGTATGCAACAAGCCCCGACGATCGTCGGGGACATATCCCCGAAGTCGTATGCAACAAGCCCCGACGATCGTCGGGGACATATCCCCGAAGTCGTATGCAACAAGCCCCGACGATCGTCGGGGACATATCCCCGACGACCTTCGGAGGCTTGTTGCATAAGGTCGTCGGGGAGACAACGTCGGATGTCGAAGATCGGGGATGAATACCCCTACTCTCGAGAGTGGGGTTAGCTGAACAAGGATGTTAGGCAGTTCACACCTTGCGCCATAGTCGGATGTTTATTTATTTATTTATTTGCTATTGCACTTAAGGCCTAAGACAATCGAATCGGCGTGACGCAAATACGGACTTGACCGCTAGATATAATTATTATTTTATTCTTATTTTCTTGTTTTAACACACGCCTAGATTAGCGACCGCGCAATAGAGTAAAAAATAGTTGATTTGTCAGCATTGGTGACCCTTAAAAATGAATGTGAATGAGAACCTCCTCGAAGAATTCACCACCACCTACATATTAATGAACATAATGGAATGATGCAAGATCGTAACTTATAAGATTTTGATAACGAGGGGGGAGGGCGTGGTCGGTCTGGGCAATGCAACTAACATAGGTTATTATGTAGCACTGCTCTTATCAATTACGTTTGCTTTTGCCTTATCAGCTCCTGTCTTCTCTAGTTGATCTTCACGATCAAGTGTTTGATCTTTTCCCGCCAAAAACCTTGGTGTGTGGCCGAAAAGGATCGGACACTTCAGTTGCCTTTTCTAGAGCTCGCAGCGGTTGGTTGCCCCAAGTCCTGCTCTCCGACCGGAGCTGTCGTCTCTATCACCTCCGAATATTCTTCTACACGCATTCTAACGCCCTACCTGGTCGAGGGTTAAGGCTGTCATAGACGCTTTCCTCTACCATACCGATTTGTGATAGTACTAGTGGGTCTTTCCCACCTCACAGATCGAGTTGTTAAGGCAGTCTCAGACGCCTTCCCTGGTCCTTCATCCCTGGGCAGTGAGGCTGCTAAGAGAGCCTTCATTAGAAGAGTCTTTCGGTTAGTGGTTTTCCGAGATTCAATAGCGATGTAGCCCCCTCTCGGATGGACCTTTCCCACCTGTATGCGAATCGCGAGTGATCCCTATGGGGGTCGATCAGAAAATCGATATCCCGCCCAGCAGGGCTTCTCTTTCCCTCCCCTCCCAAGACCTATTGTCGGGACAGCCAGGGAGTAGATATTCGTTCAGAGACTCCCTCAGACATTACTCGCTTTCTGCGGTTGTGTTATCGGCACCGAGTTAGCCCTGCAACTACACGTTTTTTCAGATGTCGGATTTAGAGTTCGACCACCTAAAGGAGCTCGAGAAGATTTTACTGGACGATGATCAACTGTCTGACGGCCACCTTCAGGACCACGCATTAGTAGAGCAGCGACGGCCTGCAAAACGTGTCAGAGGTCGTGCCTCTCGAAATCGTCGTAAAAGAAAACGTCGTTCGAATGTCTTTCATGTCTAATTGGAAAAACGTTCTCTGCGCCGAACCTTGAAGTCGTGTAAGGAAATACCGAGTATTTCCATCGCTTGCTTTACATACGAGTCTGCTCGATCCATGCGCTGCTCCGCTGCCTCATTCCGACTGATCGCAAGCAAGTTCAAGAGCATTCATGACGCACTCTGAATCCGCCACCATTGACGACTCGTCCAGAGGCAACCTGTAGTTGAAAGCACGCAAGCCCTCGTCCAACACTGGCACAGTGGCTAATGGGGACGCCACGAAGGAAGGCGCTCATAGTACGATATTCTTTCTTCCTTCCCTACATACATTCCGGCAGCGCAGGTATCGAAATGCTCCAAATTGTCCGCTATCTTTACTCGAAAACGTAACTTCTTCTTTTCCAGCCCTACTATTTTGGAAGCTTCGCGGACCCTCGATGGGAATTCCTTTGGGAATCCTTTCCTGAAGCTTCTAAAGTGGTGACGGTGGCTCGAATCTTCTGCGACTCTTTTCTTCGCGGTCCTTCAGTTTTCGCTTTGTCTCAGAAAGAGAATCTCATTCCCAATCATCTGATAAGCCTGTTGACGAA
Source organism: Ostertagia ostertagi (assembly GCA_036418205.1). Taxonomy (NCBI): domain Eukaryota; kingdom Metazoa; phylum Nematoda; class Chromadorea; order Rhabditida; family Trichostrongylidae; genus Ostertagia; species Ostertagia ostertagi. The sequence goes on along the minus strand of MU869676.1, from coordinate 35,249 downwards.
TCGTATGAATCCGATGATGAAGACATGCGAACGACGTTTTCTCTTACGACGATTTCGAGAGGCGCGACCTCTGACACGTTTTGCAGGCCGTCGCTGCTCTACTAATGCGTGTCTGAAGGTGGCCGTCAGACAGTTGATCATCGTCCAGTTCTTCTCGAGCTCCGTTTAGGTGGTCGAACTCTAAATCCGACATCTGAAAAAACGTGTAGTTGCAGGGCTAACTCGGTGCCCGATAACACAACCGCAGAAAGCGAGTAATGTCTGAGGGATCTCTGAACGAGTATCTACTCCCTGGCCGTCCCGACAATGGTCTTCGGGAGGGGAGGAGAAGCTCTGCTAGGCGGGATATCGATTTTCTGATCGACCCCCATGGGATCACTCCGCGATTCGCATACAAGTGGGAAAGGTCCATCCGAGGGGGGGGGTACATCGCTTTTAAACCACTAACCGAGTGACCCTTCTAATGAAAGCTCCCATAGCAGCCTCACTGCCCAGGGATGAAGGACCAGGGAAGGCGTCTGAGACTGCCTTAACAACCTCGATCTGTGAGGTGGGAAAGACCCACTAGTACTATCACGCCTCGGTATGGTAGAGGAAAGCGTCTACGACAGCCTTAACCACTCGACCAAGTAAAGGAGTAGAAGAATATTCGAGGTGATAGAGACGACAGCTCCGGTCGGAGAGCAGGATTGGGGCAACCAACCGCTGCGAGCTCTAGAAAAGGCAACTGAAGTGTCCGATCCTTTTCGGCCACACACCAAGGTTTTTGGCGGGAAAAGATCAAACACTTGATCGTGAAGATCAACTAGAGAAGACAGGAGCTGATAAGGCAAAAGCAAACGTAATTGATAAGAGCAGTGCTACATAATAACCTATGTGCATTGCCCAGACCGACCACGCCAACCCCCCTCGTTATCAAAATCTTATAAGTTACGATCTTGCATCATTCCATTATGTTCATTAATATGTAGGTGGTGGTGAATTCTTCGAGGAGCTTCTCATTCACATTCATTTTTAAGGGTCACCAATGCTGACAAATCCATTATTTTCCATTCTATTTAGTACGTCGCGGTCGCTAATCTAGGCGTGTGTTAAAATAAGAATACTATATCTAGC
>MU869675.1:34726-47535 GCA_036418205.1 Ostertagia ostertagi | reverse complement strand
GTAGTGAAAGGCCGATATGCACAACTTTAATGAAATTTTCACTTTGCTGAAGGCAGGAACTTTGTGGCTGTAATTCAATTGGCAAAACATTTTTGCAGTTGATAACTGATTCAAGAAGAAAGTTCCTGCAAATGGAAAGATTATGGGTAGCAGCCGATATACAGGGTGGTCCAAAATTATGAGGACCGCGTGCGCGCGCAGTCATATCCACTTTTTTCCGAGTCGCTCCATTTTCATCTCCTTTTCTGTGCACTATGTGAAGGGTACAATGTCTTCTTCCTAATGAAACCAAATTTCATGCAGTTCTCAAAACTAGTGAAATAACAACATCTCCTTAGTCAGTCCTCAAATTGAACTCACTAAGGGCTCTGGCACGTTACATCTAGCGGCAGTCTAACGTATCAGGAAGCTCTTATGAGCAACAGTTCAACTCTTCAATAAGTTTGGAACCACCACAGATGGAAAATTCGGGACTCGAAAGTTACAGTTACCACCAGGACAATTATCAGATGCAGAAACTAGGTCTCCCCTTGTCGACTTTCGTACTCCCAAAATGAAAAAATTGATGTGAAAACCCAGCCAGACACTCTAAAGACTCCACATCTGTAGTGGATAGAAAGCCACTCGAGTAGTCTACTTGGGACTTTTTACAGGACCGAGCACCCAAGAATAAAGCAAAAATTCTCTAAAAAGCGATTTTTCGAGTTCGTTGCTTTCGAAGAATTGTTACAATGGAACCTTCCACCTAATAGCTCTAGATTTCTGTATTTTACACCCTGGAGCAAGCGCAAATAAATGCCCCACAAAACTTTGATTCCCTGAAGAAAGCAGAGCAGAAGGCCTGGAAACATTTTGACACGCCTCAGTTGCGTGCCACCGCACGCGCCACCCCCTTCATCTGAAGGCTCGTGTAAACGGGGCAGGTGGCAGATCTCAATTCTATTCTGGAATTACTTTGAGATAAGAGTTACAAACACTTCCCTGTAGTTTGTTTGCTCCTACTATGCGTTTTTAACGACACAATGTCTTGGTCCTCATAATTTTGGACCACCCTGTAGTATCTCAGGACCTTGAAGTAATTGTTGGAATAGAGAACTCGCGAGTTTCATTTGAGTTTCCTTGCTTCAAGCTGTCGGTCACCATTGACCGACATCGTCCCATAGGACAGACTGCCTGTCGGATCACCATTGAGCGACGTCGTCGTCAACGTGTTAAGGACCTCTACTGAGACAGAAACCCAAGCCTCAAATGACAATTGCTTTGCGACACATCTCCACTCCGTTGACGGCTCTGTGGTATCAGAATGAATTGATCTACTTCGCTCAGAGAAAAAACTTTTGGTTAGGAAGACCATCGCTGTCGCATTTGGTTAGGCTGCGCTCTCTCGTTGAAGCCAATTCGCAAGACATGAGCTGCTCTGCGGCCATCACACCTTGTTATTCCAAATGCCCAAGTCATAGAAGTTTTCGCTCCTTTGATGATGGTTGAAGCTCTGCCAAAAATTCACTTAAAGGAATCTTGCGCGGAAAAATCATGATTCTATTTCAGCCATAAATCACTGGCTTGAGACTCATTATCCACGATAATAGTGAAAAGAACTGAAGTATTGCTTTCGTTTTGATTAGAAATTCGAAAACTCGAAAAGGCTGCTACGCGTTCGAATTGCCCACGGACGTCTTTCACGAATGCTGGCGACGGGGATGCTCAAACTTGGTTCTTGGAGTGCATTCACTAGAAGCTCTTTCTGGCCTTCTGCTTCGTTGCATTCACATCTTACACTTCTACTCCATCCTATTCCATCGATCGATTTGTCTCCACTCTCCGAAATCGCGCGCTTTAACCCGATTCTCTCATTGCGTCGCCTGGTACGTAGCCGGCCAAACGCCGTCTTCTTTCCATGCCTCGCCTGGCTCTGCCTCCTGGTCCTTCGATGGTCCATAACGTGTAGTTTTTGTACGTTTGTTTCTCTTCAGAAACCGAATCTTCATGCGTGAAACTTTGTGTGCTATTTCCAGTGATCACAACTGACATATTCATGTTAGGAAAGAGTGCAAGAATTTTCCGCGCAAGACTTCGTATAACGTAGCTTGTGACAGGAGGAGTACGCAGAGTTCTGCCCTAATGCTTCCTACTCAATCGTAAGCCCTGGTTCAACAAAGCCACTACTGCAGCTGACAGTGCAGGCCAAAAACTCGCAGAAGATCCAGTGGCTAGATCAAGCTGAAATTGCTTGGAAAATTTTTAAACAAGGATATGCTCGTCTTGTGGAGGTTTTCGAGTTGATATTTACTGAACTCTATTCGTTCTATTTACTGAAAACCTCTTCTTCGTTACAGTAATGAAGCCATTCATATCTATTGTGATCTGCGGCAAAGACGCTTCGCGAAACTCCACCACAACCGGTACCACGCGCTCCAAAAGTGACGCGGCTCTAGATATCAAAGCTCATCTGAAATCGTCCTACGATATCCCCCGTGCAGCGGTGATCAGGCTCTTTCACAAGGCGTTTGATATTCTTGCTCAGCAATCATTTTGCGGGCAAAGAACACGGTTTCTGTAGGCACTTGGAAATCGACCTCATCGCCTTCCCCACCTGCTTTGTTCCTCTTTAAGCCTTTTTTTCTGGGTGTTTTTTGGCCACTCTTCAGCTGGTCGTTGACAACAAGACACTGATAGTGATGGTGCATGTGTTGATGATGGAAAGTGGTTGCGTTTGGGATAAAACAGGCTTGAACGAGAGCTCAAAGTACATACGACTTTTGGTATATCTAAAATGAGTACGCGAAGATAAAGTGTGTGCCAATGGCGAGGGGTGCGATGAGATGGAACCGCACGGGAAGCAGATATGGGTGAAGCAGCATTCACAGGAGAGACTGTGAGCGTGAACAGTCTGTGACACACACCAAACGTCGTGACACTGTCTGTGTGCATGCATTCCGCTAAAGCACTTTATCTGAGGGGTCTACGACACACGTACTCCAGAATGTTCTATTGAATTCATTTTTTCTCTCATAATTTTGTTGCAGTATCTACGTTATTCATGAATCTGAAAAAAAGGAGTGAAATCTCCAAATAATCAGAAACACGGCATTCCGCTTCCCCTCCGGAGACAATTGCACTAGTTTTCTGCTCAGTTGTATTGTCACTCTTTCTGCAACGCAAAACAATACTTGTTTTCCAGTGACCCTCATATTTCCTCATTTGTACTCGCTGCTCCGTTTCTTCCTGCAAAACGCGACACTTCCTTGTATTGCTTCAGTAAATAAAGAACAGTATCATACTTGTATCACGTCTACCTCCCAACTCTTCGAAGAATTTTTCCTGGGTGTCTCACATGTCGACATTATAACGTGTGAAGATTGCTACAGGGTCGTTGGAGGTTGCAGTTTCCTTCAAGAGCATTAGAATCCGCATCTTCACGTTTTTTCGAAAAAGCTATGGTGGGAAGAGTTTCAATGTCACAGTGGGATGGGAGACTGGCTGAGGCAATAACCTTGATGCACTGATCGTGATAATATTAGGTTGTAAGGAAAGTTCTGGCCGTTTTCGATAGTTCAAGTTTCATGGCATTATTTCTGGCTAAATTTTCGGCAGACTGCTACGAGTTGCATATCATTAGAAAGCGCGTTTCTTGCTCTATCCAAATGCGCGGTAAGCTTTGCTCAAGAGGGACTACTCCCACTTTTTGAAAGCCTTGAATGCAACATGCTCACCAAGCGAATCCTCACGATTTTCTTCTTCTACCTCGAATTAGGGCAGAAAGGAGCGGAATCAGCTCATGATATAAAACTATTCGTTTGGCCACGCATTTGCGAAAAATAAGCCATGAAGCGATAGTTTGGAAAGCTTGTGTAGGGATGGCGATAGCCTCGAAGTTGGCGAGGGTGATCGTTGGATGTCGAACTTCGGTAAAAATTACCTGAAACATTTGATGGAACCAAATGTGCTTGAAACAGTTGAGAAGACTGCTACCGAATTGAGCGTATATGATTTGTGGTTTCAAGTTACATGGGATAGCTTAAAAAGCACGGAAAAGTCGATAAGGAGGTGTCGCGAAAAATCGCGGTTCCGTAAAGCCGTCTGCCCTTCTTCTGCAATCTTTAATCCAATGAAAACGACTCGTTTTTTGCTCGTTTTTTGCTCGGAGATGCAATGTGGAATGGATCCTTCTTGCTAAGCTACGAACTTTGGCCGAATAGTTTGATCACGACTACGTTCATCCAGCGAGAATATCTTACTTGCCGATACTATTGAGCCAATAGCTCAGTGCTCGAACAGTAGCAAAGACTAGGGCAAACGCAGCGCTGATCTTGCCTACCGCGCTCCTTGCAAGGTTCTTCTTAAAATTGTCGTAAGGCATAATCGTTGGGTTTGGTCGTTGATCTATTTTGATTCCTACTTAATTATCCCGTTGCGCATTTGAGCTTCTGAAACATCCTGGCTGAAGGTCCTGATGTGTTCTTCAACATATCAACTTATTTCGATATGAAGCTAATTTGACATAAGAAAATTGAATTTGAACCAAAATCGGCCAGAAATTATGGATCAACCCAATACATACAAAGTGATACACCAAGTTAGCGGTTTATATAATAGAAGGATAGTGTATTGCTATAGTTGTCAATAAGAAGCTCGTTCATGCCAACAAAGGCAAGCAGGGCAGAAGGTACCTATGTCGACTGTGGTTGCGACGTCGGCGTCTGTAGTTGGACTACTGAGCAACTCCATGGTGATTCTAGTCACCACTATCTTGCCGACGCTAAAATAATTCCGATTTGTGTCTTACCGATATGCGACCGTGTCGTTTGCATCTACCTGGTAGGTGAGGTGTCTCCGTGAAACGGTGGAGATGAGAGTCAATTTGGTAGATTCGACTACTTCTTTGTCCAAAGAAATACACTCCGTTATAAAACTGTACGACATACCGTGAATTTGAGTCTCCAAAGTTGCGAGAAAGTTCTATAAAGACAAAGAAACCACAAGAGAAAACCTTTAAACAGTAATATCAACTCCCAGAAATTTGTTGTTAATAGAGTGAGAAAAAATGGCCGTTGCAAAACTTGTAAGCAGTTACTGACAAGTTTAGCGACGGTTTCGGTATGAGAGCTCATGACGTCCATATCACAAGTGCCAGATAATTTGAACAAAACGAGTGCGATATTCGTGGTCATTGAGTAGAACTACCACTATAAGCGGATTTTCAGCCAGAAATTTCAACCTAGCTTTGAAAAGTTGGGCATTAATTCATTATCTCACTGGTCACCGAGGCTTGGTCTTGAGATGGGACCGATTTTCACATTCTTGAATAGTTTTGTAAGTTGAACTGAAAGTAATTATGACGGAATACACCGCTAAGTACACATGAATACGACTGTCATATGAAGTCTACTCACCGAGCCTCATTTCCGACATGTATCTGTGTTTTGCCACAAACACGATCTTCATTTTCTTTTTCTTGTTGTATTTTCGGTTCTTCGACTTCGGCGCTTAGCTGCTATTACATTTTTGATGACTATGAGAGAATCCTCCTAAAAAGTTGATCGGTCATCTAGGTGCGCTGATTGGAAAAGAAAACCAGTTCTTCTCGGAGTGAAGTCAGAAATTCAGACACGGCTACCAGGGATACTTCGACCTCCCGAATACGAATATAGTACTCGTTTGAAGCAAAAATTCCTGGCGCATGCGCTATGGACGCCATGAGCAGTCGCGGGTGACAGTGCAAAAGCGTGTAGCATCGCACTACATAGGCAGCTTTAAGCAACTTTATATCAAATGCTTAGTTGAAAAGTGTTTTTAGTAACACAATAAACATCGCAAGGAATCAGTCTCACGACCACCTCTCCACGAGTGCGGCCCGCCACTAACTCCACCGCTGCACATCCCGTTACCACCCCGAATGCATTATGTAGCCAACTTTGCGGGGATGAGGCCTCCATAACTTTTTTTATGAGAAACGTTCAGCAGATTTGAAATCAGCGTTCCAAGATGCATACAGAAATGCATATCTATGTATGGACCCCCTGAATGGCCACGTCCATGTGGGTTTCCTCGCGAAAGGGAACGTAATTAGCCCCGAGCGTGATGGTGAATAATTTGGAGGCGATCCGCTCTTCATCGTCTTTAAAACTAAGAAATCCTGCTCATCATAGACAATTACAGACCCAAAATGGTGATAGCAAGAGGCCGCACACGATGACTACCTTGCTAATCTCTCCTCCACGTCAAATTGTGACGGATTGATTCTCGGTCCTGCCACTGGTGAGGCCTCTTGTCAGTAGCCACATCAGCTCGAACGCAAGAAACACGGGTCGTGATCTATGGAGAAAGAACCTCGGTTTCCATAGTGTCCAATTAAAGAAAGCACCCCTAATTTTAGGTACGGTCGAGCCTACCGTTGCTGCTTTTTGAAAAAATTTTACGACATTCCCCCACTTACGTTCTTCTAATCCAGCAGGGTTTTTGATCGCGTTTCAAATGTGATGAAATCCGCGTTAACGTCCTGACCATGGAGCGCTTTGCTGAGTGGAAACAGGCGAGAAACTAGGAACTCAGCCCTACTGGACTTTCGAGAGTTTTTCTTCGTGAAAATTTAGGTTTTCGAGAAAATGTTGTGAAGTTGCAACCAGCAAGACTTCAGCTCTCTAGCCGCATCACAGTTTTCTTGGAATTGTGAAATGGCTTATGGTTAGTTATCAGGCAAGAAATGAAATCCCAGTGGAATTTGCACCTATCTTTTTAATCTGAGACAGGAAAACTCTAATTATCATTTTCCCAAAATTAGCTATTTTCACTGGTACGTTCAATAATTAGCACGTTGGTACTTTTTCCATGCATATACGAGTTTTGGACTTTCACACGATCGGCACTTCCTTCAAATGCACTAAATTGTTAAACTGTCCAGTATAACAAGACTTCAGGGTTCATGCTTTCTGAAAGACTCTGGAACTTCTCCAAAAAATTATCGGTTCGAAAATCAGCTCCGCTGGGACTTTTTTGAGAGTTTTGGTACTGTTTTCGGAAAAAGCGAGTCTTTAGCCTCTAAATGATCAAAACTTTCTTTAAACTCACGAAATCGGAAACCTGATGAAAGTACGACTAACTCCAAGGTTTGAGCATTCGAAAAAGTACTAAAACTTATGTGAATATTGTTGATTCATAAATTAGTTCCAATAGGCTTTTACTACAGGGGCACTCTATAAGCCATTTCCTGTGAAACGCCGGTCTTTTTTTCAGCTTTCAGTAGCCGCAAATTCTTTCAGAACCAATTCATTGGGTGTGTTAGGAAACAACGCGCAAGCCCTTCTCAAATTTACTCGAGTGGTAGATTCCATCTGTGCACAAATGATTATTTTGTGAAATTTTCCTATCCCTTCGGGAAGTCCTGCTTGCAGACTGTTGCAGTTTCCTGCATTTCAAATTATTTCGGAAACATCCGATTTCCTCTGAAACAGCGCTTTGTTGCTGATGACCCGAAATTTAAGCGTTTTGCGATTCCAGTCACCGTGAGTGCCGTGCTTCTAATTGACCAGTGCATTTCAAAGCCAAAGTTCGAATTCCTCTCCCTCTCGTAATTTGAATATTTTCTTCATGTACTTTGAAAACTTTGAAAGGTTGGTAAGCCTTATTGGGCGATCGTTTCCTCATCTTCACCTTCGTTGGAGCCGCAGTTCATAGTCGATATCGCCGAAATTTCCACTGCTTACCATCGCGCTACGACTCCCTCCCACCCTGTGGACCAAATGCAACTCCCCCCTTGTTGGTATTTGTACCAACATACAGTTGATCCTGCCTGTGGCACCGTCGCTTTCACATGCAACTGCGCGATGCTACCTAGCCGGGGACAACTGAATGTAATAATTCGTACAGGAAAGAATACTTTCGAATGGGTAGCAAGGGTCTACAAGCGATAACAGTCCCCGAAGCACACGGAAGAGTTACAAAAATCGCACAACTTATGTGTTCGCCGACCAGGCGCTTCCTAAAAAGGGAAGGGATACAGAACTGAAGCTGTAGTACTTATTTTTACGGTCCAAAGATTTTCTTGTAGTAGCTAATCCTATTCTCGTTTCTCTCGATATGGAGACAAAAGTAAAACTGGAATACTCAACAGTTATACGCCCGACATCAGCCGCAGCTGCAGACAGTTCTGAGAGCTTCTCTGATAGTTGTGTTGATAACGGAACATTTTCTCATATGCGTTTCCCCTTTTTAGCCACGCAAACAATAATTGCTGTCTAGATGGCCCACTCATTTCCTCAATTTAATTGTTGCTCGCTTCTTCCGTCAGAAGCTCTCGGCGCTTTGTTTCAAATTTTCAGTAAATATCATTAGCATACTTATGTCTCGTCTTAATCACAATAATTTTTGAAAGCTTTCGCTTAAGTGTCTCTATTTTCCCACAAAGCTAGAGTTAGAAATAGGACAGGTCCAGGAACTGCATTAACACATTGCAGCCCGCGTGCATCGCCGGGTATGCACGTCGAAACTCCCACATCTGACATTTGTGCATCGCCGGGTATGCACATCTGTATTTTGCTCCCCATGAACCTTTTTCAGTACTTCTTTGACTAATTGACTTCTGTTAGTCTCATGAATCCGTAGAACGTGTGGCATGTCGACAACTTCAATTTCAACACAAACAATCAGATTCTAATACGCCTACCTACTGAACAACTTATCATCAATTACGAAATTTGCATGCAGTTTGTGCTTCAGACTTTAAGTTTCTTTGGCAATCAAAAACAAACTATTATCGGAAAATTTTCCTTATAAACACGTCCACTAGCTCGGAGCTTATAAACACGTCCACTAGCTCGGAGCTTATAAACACGTCCACTAGCTCGGAGAAATACGTATGAAACCAAGATAAACACTTATTGAACCTATAAACCGTAATAACAAGCAAAACTTGAAAAATTCATAATTGGTATGGGAACGAAAGCTCCCGCGCCCTTCCAACGAATCTGCTATGTGGGTCCCGCAACGAAACGCACGAAATGTCCCACATATGAGATTCAAGCATCGCCGAGTATGCGCGCACGCAATATCGCCAATGACACATGTGTGACAAGCGCCGAAATAGACGCGGGCGTTAATGTGTTAACGGTCAGCCCTTCACGGCTAACCAACAGCCTAGTGGTGGCCATTTGAAAAACGTCATACGAAAGTCACAAATGAGGTAAGTACACTGTGCCTCCTCGAGTGGAACAGTGCATTAGGAAAGCTGAAGTTTTCTGCGAGATGGTAGAAAAAAACGTACTCTCGCTTTATCAAACACTTATAGTGGGAACTGTGCCCAAAAAACAGCGGCTGTGGCGAGTACTCCTTAACTACGGTTATGAAGATCCTCTCAAAACTTGAAGAAAATTGGCGACTATGGGTGGGATGGCATTCATGGGTGGGACAAGTATGTTCTATCGCTCTATCTTTTTCAATTAATCGCTGCATTTTTGGTTAGCATGACAAAATCGGAAAGAACTGTTCGACTACCACAAACTTGTAAAAGACTACTTGTTGACGCGCATTAAACCTCGGAGAATTAGATGCAGAGATTATTCTTTCGACATAGAGTCCTTCATGGTGCTTTCCAAAACATGCTTGATTTAGATCGAACTTTTGCTCGAGCCCGCCACGAAACGTTCAAGAAATGGCAGTTCATTGAACATGCCGTTTTTTCAAGCAAATACGATCTTTTCTAGGAACTGGAAAGTACACTCTGACTGATTTCCTGTATGTTCGGGGGTGATGATATTATAAGAGAAACACTGATGTCTGTCGAGTAGCCTGACCTTTGCTTTGCCCGTAATACATAACAACGTGATTTTTTTCAACCCATTTTGTATATAATGTTGTTTTTTTAACAGGAAACACGACGATGTCATCGGGACCAACCAGTTCTATCGAGTTGGTACCTATACCGACTGTCATAGGGACGTTGGTACTATCTGTGGTTGGCCTACTAGGTAACTGTATGGTAATTCTAGCCACCATTATCTCGCCGGCGCTAAAACATCGCTGCAATATTCTGATGTGCATACTTGCGATTTCCGACTTCGTCGTATGCATATATCTGGTTGGTCCAACTATATTCATAAAGCTAGATATCGAAGTTTGTACCGTGAAGTTTCACTCTTCTCTTTGTCTGAAAAGATATGAGTGCGTGATCACGGCCAACATAAAGCAATGACCTATCATGGAAAATTATAGTCAGGGCGACTCAAGCCCAGCCAACATCATTTTTTTCCGAAACAGGTCGATAGACTGAAAGCATTCAGATAGCGTAGTAAATCACAAATACCAGTTGCTCACCCTAGGACGCACGGTAAGATTCCGTAAGATCACTGCTAGACTAACTGACAATGGGTAACTTTCGATGATCTATCCCATCCGCATGAAGTCGATAGCGCTCTAAGTCAAGATCCCTAAACAACCTCCCACTTCTCGTCTCCATGGCATTGCTGCCAATGTCCATCCACGGGTGGGGCCTTGATCTGCACACTCCTTCTCTAATCATGGAGTCAAGGGCCGCGCAGTCTCTTCGGTGTACTCTTCCCCATCGATGCGCACATGAGAGGAGGTAGGCCATACATTATCTGATGCGTCACCCTCTCACCCATTGGAAAGATAACGCAGCGGGGAAGGCGGGAGGGCAAGAAAATCACGGTTGTACCAATTGCAGTCTAACTGCTTCTTCAGGTGTGGAGGAGTCCTTGCGCGTAACTGTTTGGGAGCACTTAAAGCACCAGCACTTTATAGCGTAACATAAATTAATTTGTGGGTGCTGATTTCTTACTGTCGCTCAACCGAAGAAGTTACCTATGTGAGTTTCAAAAAAAAAGCCAAAGCTATAGCCACATTATAATAATATGATAGTGACGTTGCGGAGAATCAAATACTGCACTTTGTGTCGATACGCACCACCGCACTGTACTTAAAATTTGACTTCCATGCGACCAGCGGTGCAAACCATCCTTCCTTGAGCATGACTTGCAAATAGAATTACGAACTACTCCTAGGGAGTAAAACAGAGGCTCTACTGTGCTTTTGAATATTTTTTCATTTAGATTGAACTGCGAATTATGATGCTGCACAGGTGGTATTTCCAACCAAACAGCGAATGTTTCCTCAATACCGTTTATGGTTTGTTCGCAATGAATGTGCAAAGCGGCACGGGTCTGATGTTGGGCGTTGATCGACTTCTTGCCGTCTCTTTACCATTAAAGTATGTGCTCACACTGAAGTTCGGTCTCCGTCTAGTGTATTCACTATTTGTCGCTTTGTGTTCGTGATTCCGTAGGAAATTTGGAAGGGCATTCACATCGATGTGCTTGTAAATTGTGGAATGCACGTTCTACCATCACCCAAATCAATTTCTCATTACCATTTGTGGCCACTAGATACAGACGCAATCGCAGTGCCAACAAGTTTTAGTCAACTGGCTCAGTGAAAGCAAGTCCCGAAGCCTTTTCGAACGCTGCTCTCAAATCTATATATTGCATATGTTAACTACTCTCTGAACAATGCTACAGGGGTGGTTGTGACACGGAGCAGGCCCGTCTTCGGCGCGAATACTATTTGCATGTGGTACATGGATTAGCAGCTGTGCTCTAGAATTCTATGCCGCCTTGTGAGCAATCTCAAGGATTTGAAATCTAAGTGTGCTAGGCTTTTTGCACTTTTACAGAAATGATTTCTGTATATTCAGAATCACCTTCCATAGTAAGGTAACTTTAAGGAATCGGTCACGGACAAACCCTGCTTCCATCCTTATCCGGAATTGACACCCTATCCCCTTGTTTCAGGAGAACAGCAAAAAGTCCGAAAAGTAAGCGTTGGTTTTGATATTGATTCAAACTCCAATGAGGTTATAAGAAATTTGAATTCGACCTGAAACTGTTGCACTGTTGGAGTCGGGGAGCCAACAGGCGAAAACGTATCGAACGCGTAGAGTGAACGGGTTTCAAGGCAGTTCACTAAAAATTACACGCGGCTCCGCACTTGCCACGCACTACTTCGAAAAAAAAAACGCTTCCGGTCCTACACACCGTGGCATATGCAGTCCACCAGATGGGTACGAACAGCTTTTTCGTGGACGATTTCTTTGATCTTGCCGAGAATGGTTGGCAAAGAAAAAATCGTTCAGACATGGTTTCCCCTGATCGCCTGTCAGTTCGGCGCACCAAACACATTTGACCACTAATTTTGCTACCAGTTGTGAGAAAAGGTAGATTAGCAATCTGGAGACGAATCTTACAACTACTCTTTTCCGTGTAGTGGTATGCTAAGCATCTTTAGCAACACTCTTCGTTGTGAGACAACATCGTTATGCCCCATCTGGTCATCGTTCAAGTTTCACAGTCGTGAAGAATTGGTGCTAGTTTCACTCAAGTTTGTCGCGACATGTAGACCCTATTGAGACTCTTCTATCAATCAGGGAAAAGAGGAAACGGTTGAAGGAGTTTTTCCTGCGTCGATATTTTTTTGAAGTCCTACGATGTGAGCGCATTCTTTGTCCAAAACGATGAAATTGAAACGCAGCTCTGAGCATCATGTCCATCGAGGGTAACGGGTCGCATCACAAAACTGTTTATGTGATAGTATCTTTCAAATGTAGTTCTAAGTCCCACAACTCGGCTTTTCTCGTAAAGTTCTTCTTGGATAGCCTGAAGTTTCCGCTGTCGTCCGCTATAAGCGCTATGGCGTCTGCACATCAAAGATGATTCCGATAACATCTGCCAATAATTCGACAGCCCGACATACGAGTTGCAGTGCACTTCGAGATAGTCTATGAAAGCAATGTACAGGGAAAT
>MU869674.1:7710-29310 GCA_036418205.1 Ostertagia ostertagi | reverse complement strand
TCACATCTTAATAAACCCATTAGAATTTCCACAATGAGACAAGAATAACACTAATAGCAATCAACGTTGAATAAGCCAATGAAGGAAAACTTGGACTTGGCACAATAGCACACTAGAGTTACCCACTGCCTGTGTACTGGAGCCGTTCCGAAACTGTTCAACCGAAAAGAAATCAAGAAATATCAAGGGACACTGCCATATACAGCGTCTTGCTAGAAGATGAAAACCACCCAACACATGCGAAGCTGAACTTAGCTTAAAAGTAAATGGTAAAGTTCATTTTGCGGGCTGATATCTTAATGAGCCAGGTGGTTCGGCCGCTGTCCTACGAAAGCACTCACATTACTTTCGAAGAATCCAATTTGATTAGGCGGGGTAACTAGAAGCGCCAGGTGAAATGGGAGTGAGAAAAACACTGAAGGAGAAACTGTCTTATCGCGATGCTTGACTTGGTAGAGAAAATGTCAATTGATATGCAAAAAAGGATTCAATGATCACCTCCATCTTGATAAGCGTCGGCATGTTCTCCTCGTCAGAATCGATATCAATACCCGTCAATGGCGATGGACGAGGCACTGGTGTCAGCTTCAAGTCCGAAAATGAAAGTTCTTCACGAAGTGCGGCTTTGCCGGCTGCCAGATGTCCTCTTGAAAAAAGAGCCGTGTAGAACAACAGAGCAAAAATTGCGGCAGATCGCGAGAAAGCGAATAAAGGTAAAAGGAAATATGGTTGTGGAACACTGACTCAGAAACTTACTTGAAACGTTTGACAGTCTTCTTCAACTCCTTCAGTTGTTGACTTTGCATCATTCGCAGAGTGTCACGAGCCTAGATGAATCATGCACAACCGCAAATGGCAAACACAAAAAAGTTATTGCGAAAAATCCCATGTAAAGGGTTGCCGAAATGCCCATAAGAGAACCGATTCGTCTCAATAATGATTTATGTTACGTCACTTGAAATTCAAACGAGTCTCGAACTATGATTCCTTAGACTTTTCCGAAGATACAGTATAAAAAAATCAAAAAACAAAGAAAAACATAAAAATTGCACGCAATGGAAATTTCAAAGACTCCTATCTAGAGGGCTACAACTGCTTACAGTCGTAAAAGTTGGATTTTACCGCTCGAGAAAATACGGATTTCACCAAAGCCTAGACCAAGAGAAGTCGTAACATTTTATATTCACGGAAACACTTTTAAGAGTTTTTGACTTGTTTTTGTTTGTTAACTGCTGGCCGCAGTTCGCCTTGCGAATGTTTCACAACCCAGCATTCTTGTGAAACTTTTAAGAGTGACCTTAGAGGAAAAGTAGGACAGTGTGACAAGTACAAGTAGGATGGGTAAGCAGTTCATTATCTCGAATTCGTCCCTCTCGCTAGGCTACGCCCTAACGCCCTTCCCAGACTCCCTCCGTCCCCCCCGGCATGCATGGCCCACTACGTTTGTGTGCTCATTGTGTGATTATAATTTCTTAGAACTTTGCTGCGTGTACTGGCTAGTTTGTCTAATATATTTTAAAAATACCAGATAAGGGCGGAAGTGGTGTAGTGACAAGTGGCGCGCTTACCACGCGAGCGGTCCGGGATCAAATCCTGGGTCGTGAGTCGCCCGGGCCAACCAAGCCTTCCATCCCTCCGGGGTCGGTTAATTGGTACCAGACTTGTCTGGGAGGATAAAAACACTGACTTGTACATCGGCTGGCCCCCGCAAGTCATTGTATAGGCCACATCGCATTCAAAAGCCACTGCGAATGTACAAATGGAAGTAGAATGCGTGCCGCATCCCAAAAGGGATTGATCAACGGCATCTTTATGCTTTATCTTTCCAAGGATCGATGGTGGGCGTGGCCGCGACTGATCGCTCCCGCGATTTTTGGAAATGGCACGAGTGATTAATCCCAACAATTATTTAGACCAGTCGCTCCAGCGCAATCTGACATCGGTCTATCCCCGCGCGCAGTGCAGATGAATGTAAAATACAGATATTACTCAGAAAAATCGGTGAGGCGATTAAGCGATTCGACTGAAAGGATTGTACGCGTATCGATGAAATAAACCTTTATTTGCCCCCCCACCCAACCAGTCGCTGCCGACCAGGGGCGGTATTCAATCCTTCCCCCAGGGGATATATCCCCCTCCTCTGATTCAATCCTCTGGGGGGACAAAAAAGGGTTGCGTCATAGGACCTAGCATACCTCTGTGTTTCTACCTGCCAGACAGTTAGAGCAGCGCTACTACCCTCCACTGATGAAGCACTCTTTTCCCTGAGGGGTCGCGCTGCTCTAACTGTCTGGCAGGTAGAAACACAGAGGTATGCTAGGTCCTATGACGCAACCCTTTTTTGTCCCCCCAGAGGATTGAATCAGAGTAGGGGGATATATCCCCTGGGGAATACGCCCAGGGGAAATGGTGCGCACAAGTCTGACGTTTTTCTACAAAATATCTATGCGGAATCGCCAAATGTCCTGAATCGTGAACTATGAACAGCGACTTACAACGCAAAACACTGAGAAATGTTAGAGATTCTAGAAAAAATATTACCTGTAGCGGACGATACTCGTTAATTAGATGATGCATATTTATGAATCGTCTGTATGTCGTTGATTTTCTCGTCTTCGGATCTGGCCCGAAACAGAATGTCCGAGGGCAGGTAAGGAAAGCCACACACGCTCCCGCTAAAACAGTGGTTGCTTTGAAAGCACGAATTTAGACATGAGATTGTTTGGCGCTATAGGGATTCTGTCAATACATTCTTCAGATGGTGGAACACGAATGGCAGCTTTGTACTCTTCCCTCCCATCCGAACTCCAAAACTATAATCGTTAAAATACAATGCAGTTATAACCACAAGCATGCCTTTTTAACACGTTGACGACATCGCGTGTTTTGGCATTTTGCACCGCGTGGGACACGAGCAGTTTTGCGAGCGCGCCGTCCGCACCTACTTCCGCTTATTTCTTGTTTAAAATGTACAAAATATCATCACACAATTATTCGGCAAGGATGAAAGCACAAAGGTTAACTATAGCTAAACTGTATAAATGGCAGTAGATTTTCGTTTAGAAGAACGCATAATGACCACGAAGAAGCAAAAAACATCACTTTCGTTGCGAATAAAGTTAAAAGCATTTCCAAGCAAGTTCTTCCATCAAATACAAATATCTTGAAACTCACAGAGTTTTGTATTAACTGCTTCTACAATCTTCATATGAATGTTACGACAGTGAAAGGAATACTAGGAAAGAATTGAAATGAAAGTTTTGTGCGTTCAGAAAATCTTTGCTAAATCAAGGGATATTTGACCACTCTGGCTGCCATGTGGTTTATAGTTATGCTAATGTATTATCTATAAAATGAATGCAAAAAAAAATCGAAAAAGGAGCGCAAGCACTTTTGAAAATGAAGCAGCAATATTTGTCTACGGCATGGGCAGAGTGTCTGAATGCGGTGCAAAGTTTGACGCGGCGGCGCGGTCACGCTGTCGTCAAACGTGTTAAAGATATGTCGCGCAGTCGTCCTTCCGTGCCTGACCATTAAGAACTGATTTCGAAATCCCAACAACAACTTTTTGGGTCCAGCCGATTCGAAAACAATACACTTTCTTGAATAGCACGCACATGATCAGAGTCAAATCTCGCGACGAGTTCCGCTCACGATCAGTTCAACAAACTAATCTAACTAACCATCGTGATCAACTATTTGTTATCAGACTCGTTGAGCCGATGTGGAAGTTTGCGAATCCAGCGACTCGCTAAGAAATCGCTGAATTTGCAAAGCCTGATACTGGCCTGAGAAGTGACCGCTGAACTGCAGTCGAACGTGCTGTTATACGTATATTCGCATTCAAAGATCCAGTATGATTCAAGTAGAGGTCGTATGTGTGAGCCCAATGCTTTGCTCACTTTCTTCTTTTACGACATGCTTCTACATAAGATTGACCCTCTTAATTGATACCGCAAAGTTGCTATAGATAGGATTCGACTCTATAGGATGTGTACAAGGTACGCCAATGCCATCCATCTATAGAAATGGAAAGCAACAGCAAAACAACCAACCTATTGAGCTTCTTCATCTCCGTCTTCCAGTCGTACTTAGCAGGATACAACTGCTTGATATTCTGCGAAGCTAATGACCTGAAAGTAATGGGTATAGAATGAACCACTCTTTTTATAAAAGTCGAAGTTGAATACAGTGAAATATAGCAGGTATTTATAAAGCATTGTAGAAGTATTCTCCAATCACAAAGAGCAAACAAAAACAACAGTTGAGTAATATGCTACAATGCCACTATTTGGCTTAACGTAATGATTTGGTCACCGATTAGGCAAACTTCGCGATGGAACTAACCATGAGCGAATGATCACCTACTCTCTCTATAAAACATGCAAAGAAATACTAAAGAAGACTTCAGTCATGTTGACAAACCTGATGATATCATCTTCTAGGCGGTATTCTTCTCCGAATACTGTAAACACTGACTGCACTGGTGGAGGAGGAAGAACAGCACCTTGGCTAATTCTCTCAGTGGTATAGTGCTGAGCATAATCAGGAGGAGCAGGAAATGGACTGACAGCGAGAGCGCCAGCTGCCTGATTCATTTCTGCAAATGAGAATACAATCTTGAATGACGATAACGATTCCCGACGCATTGAAGGAGAAGACAAAAACCAACTATCTGCCAAATAATAAGCACCGAAAACAATGCAACGCATTCACCACACGTTCGCATACAATGAAGCAAAAAAGCTCGCGAACGCAATGGAGCCTACAAAACCAGTTTGTACTTGAAACCTATTGAAGGGCATTTTAGTCACCGCGACAGGGCAATCAATTATCACGAGCAAGACTCCGTCAATGACAACGGCCGTCTTCCCACTAAACAAACGACCAAATGAAATCGGTCTGTAGGTCTGACGTTATTTCTTGCAGAATAACAGTAGGTAAGTATGCTGCCCGCAAAATGATGTTGCAGGGAATTGATATTGCAAACGAACCCTCATTGGACTGCACCTATAGTACATCTAATGACACTAATGATTCGTGGTTTTATGATTGTGAGGTCAACCTTCACCTGCTATCATTAAAGGATTAAGGATAAAGCATTTGCCGTTGATCAATCCCTTTTTGGGATGCGGCACGCATTCTACTTCCATTTGTACATTCGTAGTGGCGGCTTGAATGCGATGTGGCCCACAAGTGACTTGCGGGGCCAGCCGATGTACAGCGTGGCACTGCCACCCAACAACTTCGCCCCTGCTATCATATATCTGTAACAGACAAGGCACATTCTTGGCCATTTTACGGGGCGTTTGAGTCGGGCCTGGATTCGCGCAGAATCGTGGAAAAATCTAGCCGCTAACAAAGCCAGGAAACGTTATAGTGAAGCTGGTAATGTTTAGCCTTGCCATACCTGTGACAGCCCCATCTTCTATACATAAGACATCCGCTTAGTATGCACGCCGCAGCTCTCCAGAATGTGAATCCAAAATTTTGCGGGGCCGACTGCAACTGAGGATGACATTGCAAACACAAGCGAAGAGGAGCCCGACGGCTGTTGAGAGAAGCACTAGCGGAGATATAAACAACCAAAGGTGATGTAAATATACTAACGATAAGACAACTTTCGCAAGTAACAACATCAATTCATTTCGAACCAATTTCAAATAGATGGCGAAATATCTAGCGATCGCAAACTATGACAGGAACCGGCGAAACTAACGCAAACAGACTCTAAATTCGCTAAAATACATATGTACTGAAATCCGAGCGTTGCGTACCAAGCGAGTCCTAAACTAGTAACGCGAGCGCTACATAGTGTTGAAGACGTGGCGACCCAACGCTCTACAGGAATCCACGCCCCCTCCCCCACTTGTCACGATTTGGGGCGCGGCCACGGCGAGCGCGGACGGTAGTTAGGGGGGGGGGGGCACGCGGCGGGCGCGGCAGTCTGCTACCTGGGGCGGTATTCAATCCTTCCCCCAGGGGTTGGGGGACGGAAATCCCTTTAAATTTATTTGTTTTAACGATGTAGTTTCTTCATTTTCAATGCATGCTTACTGTGACATACATACATACATTAAACCTAGCCCTTTATCAGCGGCTCCTTGATCAAGGCCAATCCCAGTGGGAAGACGGAGAAATTAATAGGTTTTTCGACCCTCAACCCTAGGGAAGGATTGAATAACCTCCCCTGGGCTCTCTCGAGCGAGACAGTGTAAACTCGAACATTCCAGCTTTTCACGCATGTCAAGTGACTGCCCCCACCCCCTAGACTGCCTACACTCCCCCTGGCCCACGGATTTCCGAACATGCCAGGCGAGCAGACTGCCGCGCCGCCGCGTGCCCCCCCCCCCCCAGAACTAAGTGAGCACCGCGCGGACCAGCGTAATAACTTCGTATAGCATCGGGTATTGAAAACACTCCACCAGCACAGTCGCGAAGGGCAACTAGCCATAATCAGCCGCGCCACACAAATCGGACCAGAAAGTGGGGAGCCGAGGTCTAACTTAAGGACTAACACTGTTGAATGTGCGGGCGCTTGCCCTCAAATACGTTGGGCCGGCCATTTCAAACAGTGCGCATCGTTAGTGTGATTGATAAGTGCCCGCGAACCGTTGAAAACGCACTCGAGTGTCTAGTTTAGTTCAGTTAGACAAACAGTAAACAACATAGCGGTGGTGTGTGTCAATGACCTAATATCTGCCTGGCAGAAGCTGGGAGCTATTCTTCCACAACTCCGGTGGGGCCACGCAAAAAGATTAACAGACTACTGACGCTCCGCCTGTGTCTGGCCGTGAACAGTCAGAGCGCTAAGATACGAATAAAGGACGCGCGCGTGCCGCTCCCAAAACCCAAGAAGTAGGGGACAAACCATAAACAAAGGACGAAGCCTCGAGGGAGAAGGACTCCAAAGTGGGTGAGCCAATTTCACTGTGGCAAAGTTTGGATGTATCAGATCACAATACCATAAGCCGCTGTTAAAGCGAGAGAGTGCAGGCGAGAGCAATCGAGCGGGGGTGTGGGTACTTAGGACAGAACGCGACTTTTTCGCTCATCGCAACGCGACATCGCGCGGCAGGCTGGCGCACCCGCAGCGAAAACAACTACGGTATGGAAGAACGCGCGATTGGAGCAGCTTTTTTGCATGCGTGAATTTGTAAGTTTCTGATTCCTTACTTGCCCGCGCTCACACCCATTGTATTGATAAATGCGGTGAATCACTAATTCTGTCTCATTATTGAAAACGTTTTGTGACTTACAGACAATATTCTATAACGATGAATTTTATTATTTTATTTTTTTTCGTAGCTACACGATTCCGGGCGATGCCACACAAATGGTGTTTTATGAATTATCGGTGAACGAAGGTTTAATAGTGTCGCTTGTGCTTGCATTTTGTGGTTCATATTGTTGTATAGACATCTGCATAGGGTATAACAGGGGTGCGTGTTTACCACGGCCGGAGATTGCACAGACCCTCCCCTAATGCTTAGTCGTAGGCGCTGTAGGTGAGAAAGCTTAGAAAAGCAGAAAGTATGCGTTAAACAGCACGAATGGTGAAAAATGAGTGTCATATTCATGATCAGGGCCCCAAATAACCCCTATGCAGAAGTTTACAGTCGTCTCATCAAACGTCCATCAACCATTCCTCTTCCAGGTTCTCCAGAAGCTCTACCATCCATCTCTGCAAAAATAACCTACCTCCCTCTTCACTGCTAGTTAGCGGTCCACTTCTGGTTACCATTTCCTCGTTCATTATCAAATCCATGGCTATTAAGCTTCAAACTCCTTGTCGCAATCAAAGCCGACACAAATATCGCGCTCCAATCGCGCGTTCTTCCATACCGTAGTTGTTTTCGCTGCGGGTGCGCCAGCCTGCCGCGCGATGTCGCGTTGCGAAGAGCGAAAAAGTCGCGTTCTGTCCTAAGTACCCACACCCTCGCGATGCTTTAAGTACCATGGCGTCAAGTTGTCCCCTAACTTTCCACGAAAACTCGATCGATTCTAATGGACATGCTTAACCTCGCAAGAATCTTCATGGCAAATGATTCTCGAGAATCAGACAATCCATCTGGAGGTAGTAAGGCATCAAGTCGAAGCACTGCGGAGAGCAGGACACCGTAGTCTACCCTAGATCCCTGCCCAAAGGAGACCACGCGGCGGCGCTGCACTCTGGCTCATCTGGCGCCGTCTCGTATCGAACAGTAGTGTGTAAAGCTCGCACATTCCCACTTTTCGAACATCCACGCATGTCAAGTGACTGCCCTCACCCCCCCCCCCCCCCTAGCCTGCCTACACTCCCCCTGGCCCCCGAATTTCGGAACTTGCCAGGCGAGCCGAGGGCCGCGCCCCCGCGGGGTCCCCCCAACCCCCTTAGCCCGGGCGAATCGCTGTCGCGAACGCAAACTAATGACATCGGCTAGCGCTTAGAGACACGTTGACGACATCGCGCGTTTTGGGTTTTTGCACCGCGTGGGACAAGGGCGCTTTTGCGAGCGCGGCCGTCACACCTCACACCCGTAAATTTCGAACGATAACCTTGGGAAGCTTCAAAGGTACGAAACCATTTCAGCAATATTCAATGCGTAGAAAGTAATCGAAGATATAGTAGCGAAATTCCGATCAAAAAACGTGAAATGGTAAAGAAAATTGGAATTCAAGTCCTTTTCTCTGTAGTGGATGCCAAAACTATTTTCGATGTGGATGTGTCAAGTGAAACATATATCTTCTATCCCTTTAAGTTGTATTTAACTTTCACTGCCCAGGAAGAAAAACGAGGATGACCGAATAGAATTGCCTAACCCGTGTGCTTTCAAACTTCTGCTAAACGGGAGCACGTTGTGCATCGAGTGAAGCCGTGGCTCATGCTCGTTTACGTTATGTTATGTTGTAATCCATAGAATAGAGGCAAGCAAATTGGGAAGAATCCCCGCATACGCTAGAAAAAAGGGATGACAAGGGTGAGACGCGCAACCGCGTCTCAATGTCCAACGAGGTGCGCAAAGGTGGGACGGTCATAGTCGTCGGACGACAGCAACGACCGCAAGTGTCACACAGCATTGGTTGCGTATCGATCTGACGACCGCTGCTGACGTAAGTGTCGCAGATCAATACGCAGCACTATTCCACACTACAATGGGACTTTCGAAATACGATCACGCGCAGTCACGTGCTGTCTGGGTTGCATTGGGTGACCGCGTCGCCTTCCATTTGCAACCGCGGTTTATGCGACACTTGCGGTCGTTGCTGTCGTCCGACCGACTATGCGTTCGGCGGATACGCTTGCAGCGTCTCAATGTCGTCAATGTGTCAAATGCAAACATCCGAATGCCGATGTCAATAAGTTTTTGGCCAATCGAGGCCGATTCCGCTATGCGATATCTGAATGCCGCCCAGCGAATCGACACGACGCACCCAGCGAGTCGAAACTAGTACCAGCGGAGATCCAAACACGATGTACGCGGCGACTAAATAGTGGCGGGACCACACAGCGCAACAGTAAGCATACGCCCAGTTTTCAACCATGGGCGCACGCATAGTCGGTCGTCCGACAGCAACGGTCGCAACTGTCTGACTGTCTGACTGCATCTAATCGTCGAATACTCAGGCAAGTCCGACGATCGATACGCATCCAATGCTGTGCGACACTTGCAGTCGTTGCTGTCGTCCGACCGACTATGCGTCCGGCCTCTAGTACAGTGACCCTTAAGACCTCGGTCAGACTCGGCGATTGCGTCGCTGGACACCAGCGACGGAGCCGCCAGCGACGGAGCCGCCAGCGACGGAGCCGCCAGCGACGGAGCCGCCAGCGACGGAGCCGCCAGCGACGGAGCCGCCAGCGACGGAGCCGCCAGCGACGGAGCCGCCAGCGACGGAGCCGCCAGCGACGGAGCCGCCAGCGACGGAGCCGCCAGCGACGGAGCCGCCAGCGACGAGGGAGCCGCCAGCGACGGAGCCGCCAGCGACGGAGCCGCCAGCGACGGAGCCGCCAGCCGACGGAGCTGGGCAACGGACTCATACGATGACTCATCACACGATCGATATCGGTTGGCAGGGGGGAGATTAACCCTTTGACGACAATGCGGATTTGGACGTAGCGTGCTCGTGGGACCGCGCCTCTTTTTGGCGCGACCAAATCTTGCTCAACATTATGCAAAATTTCCCCTGAACGCAGTTTTTCTTTCTGATTTTTGACTTTACCAATAGACAAAATGTAACTACAGATGAGAGCTTTCATAGTACACATTGCTGGGAAACGAATTGAACGTTTGGAAGGCTAACTCGGATTTCAAAGGGATGGTGGTTAAAAACTCTAGAAGTTCATACGTACAAAAGTATTTTGATATAGTTCAAACTCCTCATTGTGTCTTAAAACTATGAAAAGACTTAGAGGTCCTGATCGCTAATTTACCTTAAGCTTAATTATGTAAAAGACTAGTTATTATGTCGCCGAGCGAAGTGCCACATTCCAAAATTTCATACAAATTAGTAGTGTGATCGATCGATCGTGTGATGAGTCATCGCCCGTTGCCCACTCTTGTGGCTGGCGGCTCCGTCGCTGGCGGCTCCGTCGCTGGCGGCTCCGTCGCTGGCGGCTCCGTCGCTGGCGGCTCCGTCGCTGGCGGCTCCGTCGCTGGCGGCTCCGTCGCTGGCGGCTCCGTCGCTGGCGGCTCCGTCGCTGGCGGCTCCGTCGCTGGCGGCTCCGTCGCTGGCGGCTCCGTCGCTGGCGGCTCCGTCGCTGGCGGCTCCGTCCGCTGGCGGCTCCGTCGCTGGCGGCCCCGGCGCTGGCGGCGGCAGGACGCAATCCGCCGAATCGACCCCGAGGTCAAAACGCACGAATTGAACGTTTGGAAGGCAACTCGGATTTCAAAGGGATGGTGGTTAAAAACTCTAGAAGTTCATACGTACAAAAGTATTTTGATATAGTTCAAACTCCTACTTGTGTCTTAAAACTGTGAAAAGACTTAGAGGCTCCGTCGCTGGCGGCTCCGTCGCTGGCGGCTCCGTCGCTGGCGGCTCCGTCGCTGGCGGCTCCGTCGCTGGCGGCTCCGTCGCTGGCGGCTCCGTCGCTGGCGGCTCCGTCGCTGGCGGCTCCGTCGCTGGTGTCCAGCGACGCAATCGCCGAGTCTGACCGAGGTCTGAAAGTAAGGGGGCTTCGTATAACTTCGTCCGCCACTAGAGTCGCTGGTGCAATAGTTCAAACTCGCTGTGCAACGTGCGATTCGCCGGTTCATCGCTCGATCCAGCGATTCGCATAGCGGATCCGTCGATTTCGACAAAATTAACTGACAGTCGGCCGAACGCCTACCGATCATCCTAGGAGGCAGCGTGAACATTTGGATTTATAGATTAGGACATGAGCTTCCGACCCGCGGACAGAGCCAGCACATCCGCTCTCATCTCTTGAGAATAAAGCCATCATAAATTGCTAGAACGTTTTCTGATGTTAGCAGACATATCCTCAAAATTCGAGAGTTGGGGTAGGCGTGTCACCGAAAGTGACGTGTGGTAGAAGCTGTGTGAATAAGCTGCTCTGTTTCTAACATACATCGCTGCATATCTGCAAAGCATCTGGCAACACTTATCCACGCAACTTCACCAAGTGCAGATCACTTTCCGGTAAGCGCATCGCCACTCCCAACTTTCCGAAACATAACGCCGTAAGGCCGATGTCAGACTTTGCGAATCGCGCGATTCGCTAGCGTCTGCGGTCGCGTCGCGGCCAGTGAATCACTCAATTGGCTGGTACCGCAACGCGACCGCGGACGCTAGCGAATCGCGCGATTCGCAGTCTGACATCGGCTTAAATGAGTCGTTCAGTGGTAAGGATCATCTAGCAAGTCCGTCTAGAACAACCTGGTCTGTCTTTAGGGAAGTAAGGGCGCTTTGAAAGAAAAAAAGCTGGTCTGCTAGATTTCCGGTGTGCTGACATTTTCCGGTGTTCTCCAAAAGCTTATCCTACTACTGCTTCCAGACGACCAGCTCGCTCGGTCGTACCTTCCTATTGGTCCTCCAGACTGTTATTTTTCGATGCAGAGCGTTGGTATCTTTGTGCCGTATACGTTCCCTGCAGCGTTGATGTTATCGTTGGCCTATCGTTTCACATTGCCGTTTTCTTAGCGGGCGCGCATCAGAATTCTCACTCAAAGCGGTCGTCGAAGCATGATCGGGAAAGAATTCAAATATCAAAAAATCACGCCATGCGTGTCGAAAATAGGCGACCACAACTCCGCCTGAATCCTAGGGAGCATGCACGAGACGGGTGAAATGCCCCAGCGAGAGAGCGCAGAGTAGGCCTAATTGCTGAGTTCAATAGTCCGTCGGACCACTTCCCCACCCAATAAACCTTAAATCCAGCAACATGGCGGGAGCCTTGGAATCTCTTGCCAGGGTCACGTACACCATGTTGGAGCGCGTTGCCCTCCAGTATCAAACTTCGCTCACATTGGTGTAATTGTTAAATGACACTAGGATGTCCCGCGTATGTAAAAAAAAATGACACTAGTAGTCCCTTTGTTAAATTATGGAAGGAAAAATCGATACAAAAGAAATAATTGAAATGGTTCGTTTCGTTCCTTCCTCAGACGAGCCTTATTATTAAGTTTTAAGTTAACACACCGAAGCATTGCGCTCAGTGAGCAGAAGCTACTTGTCTTGAACAAGCATTGAAAGATCGAATTAAAGCAATCGAATTTCACCAAGCCTAATTTGGAAGGGAGAAAAGAGCCGATAAGATTACGAATTGTGAGACATTGTGCAATCTCAAGAAAAGCAAAACAATGCTGTGATTCATCCTGCTTCGACGAATCTTTCCTCAAACTGTTTCACTTCATGCGCCACACAAGGAAAGAGAAAATCAACAAAATGAGAGATCAAAAGAAGAGAAAACTTGAAGAGCACAGGATCAACTGTTTATGTATCTCTGTATCGCGTGATGTCGGAACGCACATAGGGAGAAAACGAACTTAGTGTCAAGATAGACTTTTGAAACTCAAGCGCGAGTACTGAAGCAGTACCTGGCCGAGAACTGATACACTCGAACCTCGTGCTACAGCAAAACCGCGACTAGAATCGAGTCACTGACGGATTTCGTTACAGGACCTCACTTTCTCGTCGGGCGCACTCCTCGAAAAACGTGCTGTCTCGCCTTTCTCGTCTCGTCTTCGGCACCCAGCCAAGCTTCACACTGTCGGGAATTTTCGCTATTTTATGGTTTATGGAAATCTAAATTGATTGTTCTTGAACAGAGGTGTGAAGATGCGAGATTTTCAGCTCAATGAAAGTTGGATTCAGAATTCACATGCTGCTCACAGTCAACTCTATAGTTGCGAAAGTGTCGACGAAGATTGTTTTCGTGTTTTGAGAGCTGCTTTCTTTTCGTTCTGATTGCTTTGCTCAGTTCCCTTCTTATCATCAAGGTCTAGGTGCTGAAGTGCCTTTTGGGCTTTCATATGATCATCCTTAGCTTTTGTCCTCCGATTTTTGTTAAGCTTTTCAAGCAGTCCACAAAATTTCGAAGATATGGTTGTATGCTTCCAGTTATTGATGTAATTATGCGCTTCTTTTTGATATTTGCAATTCTCTCTGCTCTTTCCATGCACGAAACTTGATGTTTCAGGTATTAGAACCTTTTTTCTCTTCTATCTCTATCTGTTTATCAGAAGTCTCGTTTATCTTATGAAAAATGGACACAGAAGTAGTCAAGGCTTTCAATGCTGAGGTGAGCTTTCTACATTGGATACTTCATTAGTTTTCCGTTATTCCGTACGGTTGCTCGTCGTACATAATACTTTCCTTTGGTTTGCCCGAAATACCTGCTAGTAAAAATGAATATGCAGGGTTAACCTTAGAACCTTTAGAGCAGTGGGTTCTGTTTCTACAAGACTACAGTCCACTACTGAATGTCACTCTGCGACTACAGTAGTTAATCTGGGTTCTAATTGTGATCGAAAAAGGAAGAGGAGGGTTGACGCTCCTCAGATCCATCTCGTCTGCGCCCTCTCACCTTATCAAGGCTTCTGACCATGGTGATCTCACACATTCAAACTTTTGACACATTGTAGTTGGCTCAACAAGCCAAACTCGAAGTTCTTCCCGTTCCTCCAAGCTTACAAGGAAGGTCTTTCAGGGTGTGCCAAGCTTTTTCAAAACGGTCTTTTGCATGATATAGAGGCACATGCGGGAACCACAGAACCATGGTTAATTTTTCCTGAACGGCCCTCTGAATACCAGAAAAGGGGGTCCCTAGTCACACCTTTTTCACCAGTTTTTCAATCAAAGTCTATTTGTAAGGGTTACTGACGTTCCTAATCATGAATTTGGTACTAATTATTCATGCTAACTCCATTTTGCGCGAATTTGGAAACGTCAACACGAAATGCAAAAACTTGTCACCACGAGAATCGAACTAGGGACCCCTTTTCTGGTATTCAGAGAGCCGTTCAGGAAAAATGAACCATGCTTCTGTGGTCCCCATATGTGCCCCAATGTCATGCAAGAAACCATTTTGAAAAAGCTTGGCACACGTGAACGCCTTGTTAGTCCTAGGGCGCTCACCTCCTTCCATGGGACTTAGAGCCAAGCCAGGAGTCGTTCTCTAACTGTCTGTGCCCTCCGCTATTCGTGGCAGGAAAGAGTGGATGCGGTGAGATGTGTTCAGAGAGAAATTGTTAGCATGATAAAAGCTGAACAAGGTAGAGGTATTTTAAAAGGAGCTTACGATAAGTCCCTACAAAAACTTATTTACATGACCACACTATGACAATTGGTCCCTGTCAAATTGTGCTGTCCTTCCCTTCTAAAAGTGTTATTGCAGTTAACGTCTGTATATGATTCGAAACCGCCATTGAGCAAGAAGAAAATACAAGATATTGCCAAAGCAGCTTTGAAAGCTAAGGGATTCTACAAACATGTCGTTTTCAGCGTGGAGAAATTTCTGGCAAAGGTTGGTTGGGGTCTTGTTTCTCATTACGATAAGTGGAAAAGTGTTTAGTTCCTTGAATTAATAAGCTCTATGTTTCAGTGCAAAATAGAGTATAAAATACCCTGTCTATACGTCATCGACAGCATCATTCGCACTTCGAAACACCAACTGAAAGAAAAGGATGTTTTCGCTGCTCGATTTCTCAAGAATTTCTCGAAAACGCTATCCGATCTTCTTGCTTGTCCAGCTGCAGATCAAGTAATCAAGAATCTGTTTCTTTTCAGTCTCGTTATATTTTTTAAGTAATAATGAACTGGCAGTGCTGAAATAGTAGCACTAGAACTATTCTCTAGTGAAAAGATAGGTCTTGATCCTTCATTTTGTGCTGTTACAGCCTCGTGTCGTTCGGACTCTGAATTTGTGGAGTGCTAATGGCGTCTACACTGAAGAACAAATGGCTCCTTACAAGCAGCAATGTCGAGATATGGGCATAGGTGGGACTCTGAAGTTTTTTTTTAAACAGAGTCTTACCGTTTCCTCCGGGAGATTTGTTGCTTTTCTGTTGAATGACTTTTTGCGGAATTTAATTTCATTCGATTTTCTGTGATAATTTCTAAGTGAATGGTTGGATTCTCCTTTTAGACACGGATATTGAACGTGTTGAACGTTTGGTGAAGGGTGATGATGCCGACATGTCACGATACGGTGGAGCATACGGACGGGCGAAGGAAAAGGAAAAGAAAAGGCATCGACATGCGCCTCCACCGGAATCGCCAGCACATAGTTCGCAGGGCAACCACAAGGACATGCCTTCCCAGGTATGATTATCCTTTTACTGTACTTCCATATTGAAACCTAGTGTTTTGAATAGTTGGGTCACTCGCTTTCGATAATTTTAAATAGTCGAAACATTTCTAGGATGTGTCGACTACACCACCCATGCCACCTCCTGCACATCTGGTTTCGGCAGCAGCACCAATGAATTCTCTATTACCAGCAGCACCAGTAGCTCCCGTTGTATCAGAGTCATCTGAAGGATCCACCGTGCCAACCAATAGTGCCGCCAAGGATCTCGATAATGAACCATCTGATGAAATCCCACCTTGTGCGTCAAAACGTTTTTTTGCATTCGTGTATATAGCTGAAGATATTGTCTATGCTAAAGCGATAAATGTTAGGGATTTAAACTCAAATATTTATAGGTGGATTGAGCGAGCGGAAACTTCTGGATATGATGCTTGATGCGAATTTTGACTTCAGTGGAGCTTTTAAAAATGATATTGTTCTCTTAAGGAAAGCACACGGGGTAAGAGATGAGTTTCTATGTTTCCATTGTTTCCCACATTTGTTTTCATTTACGTCGTGTCTGTGAAATTCGCTACCTTAATACTCAACTAGGCATCTTTTGGTTTATGACAATAATTTTGCCACACATACGAGATCAACGGGACTTTCTGATTGTTCATGTCCGAAATTAGTCAGTAATTTTCCACCTGCCCGTCCTTATAAACTTCACTTATGTGACCTCGCTCACTTTGTTCTCATTTTTTGAAGCTTTCAGTGAATTATTGTTTTACCGTAAGGAACTCCCAGTGAAGCCGAGTGGTGCCGAAAAATCTTATTAGAATGTTCATTTTTAAATTTCCTTTTTTCAGTTGATCTGTCGGGCGTTGGATGCACGGATACGTTCAGTTGGTGACAAGCCCGAAATAAAGGTATTTTTGCCTTTTTTGACTTTTACAGATGAGCCGTTATAATACAGTAAAAGCGGACTTTGTATTATACTTCATGCTTCTTCAACACACTTTATTATAAACTATTTATTTCCATGATTTTAGGATTTACTGTCGAGCCAGTTTGACTATAGTGATGAGGAAGATGATGGTGATGAAAGTAAGAAGGCAACAAAAAGGTCTAACGTCACCAAGGTTTTCCAGGAGGATTTGCTAAGGTGTGTTATTTCATTGCAATGGTTTCTTTCTTTCACAATTTAACAATCAGCGCGAGCATATCGCCGCACAACACATTCTATGGCGATATGGAGCGGTGCGGCAAAATTTTCAAATTTAACCGGATGACCCTCGAATGTTTGGTTTGCCTTTCTAATCTAGATTCCTCCGCTTTCTTCTTGGTTTCCGTGCCATCTCTGAGCCGAACTGCGACTTGGATTTTAACTCCGTCCAGTTGCATATCTCATCCATCGACGGATTTTGAGCTTCCCTACTTCGTTAGCCATTGTCCGCTTTTCCTGGACTGCCTTCGAACCGATTTATAAACCTCGTGGTAAAGTCCGCCTATGTCGGTACACGTCTCGCCCATCATCAAGCAGTTGACCTCCTTTTCTTCGCCAACCTCTAGCCACTTTCACCCAGGTCTGGACTGTATCTGAACCAAATTATGAAGCTTCCTGGCAGGTTCCACCCACTTTGGTGCATTCCCACCCACCCATTCCTCTCGACCCAGATTGCTTATTGTTAGCCAACCTCAAGCGACTTTCTCCCAGTTTCCGGGACTTCTTATTGTTAGAACCGAGTTATAATTTTGCAGTGAAGGCTGCTCACCACGGTGCACGCCACGCTTGCCATTAACATTTACCTTCCGCTCATGTATGCTGCGAACAACTTAGACACTGCTTCCCTAAACCATCTCTTTCTGTCCTGTAGACTTTCTCCCGAGCAAGTTATGAATAAGCCAGTTCGAGTTTTTCAATTCAGTCTTGCATATGTGCACCTTTACCCATTTTCTCATCTTTTCTTGTCTGTTCTGGAATCGAATTTGAAACTTTCGTCATCAGTATCACCCATCTCGGTGCGCGCCACGCCCACTCTGGGCGCGGCTGCGCTTGGTTGATGTGTGATTTATACTTCTTGAGACATGACTCATCCATCCCATACTTGACTTGGTCTCTCCAAGCGTAAATCCAGGAAGTAGGAAAATTCGTATGGTACTTACTTATCTCGAGGTCGATCAGGAGCTTGGACTGGTTGACCTACCTGACTCAAATACTTTAGAAATACTCATCGGGCTGTCGTATAACTCGATATTATACACTGCGTTTCATAATTATAGGTCCACCCTAAATTTTTGCTACCCCAAAGTTGCTGTGCATTTTTTGGAAATGCTGCTATCACCGTTAGATTCCTCATCACGGAAAACCTTCATAGTGTTTTTCTGACAAATTCCCCCTCAAGTAACCCAATTAACTTTTTTAGAACGAATTTTCACCGTTTCATGAATATCGGGCCACTCATAAAAAGTTTCCATTTCTCACGATCCGTGAAGGGAATCAGGGAAGCGGGGAAATATGTGGGCTCAGTCGACATCGAGTTTACCATACCTCGTGTTATTCGCCTCTCTTCCCAGTAACAAGCTCAAGCTAGAGCACTTACTGAAGTGGGATAGCTGAGGAGCAGAATTTCCTCCCATGTCGGCCGGCTCATACTGCATAAGCGACTATGTGCAAAATCCTGGTCAGTGCGGAGAGAAGAGTCGCTTAGGTAAATAAAGACTGCGTTTCCTTCAAAATTTAGGAGGAATTGGGTGTCTTCTCTCGAATTATACAAGGAGTCCGAACAAAGTCCGTACTGAAATGCGGCCTTCCGTGAGCAAAACCACCGTGTGGTGAGTAAGCCAGCAGAGCAATAACATCTTCAACGGATTGATGAAGAGCGTTCCAAGATTATTTGAGCGCTACAAGATCGCAAGTCTCCATTTCTCCGTGGAAAAGGGCTCAACTTAATGAGCGAGTGTGGCTGTAAAGCAACAGTCCAGGAACGAATTTGCGGGCCAAAAGCACCTATATGGAAGTTGTAGGTGAAAAGTGGTCGAACGTAAAGAGAAAAAGTGAAGAAAACGCCCAACTGGGGCTTAGACAGGGACATGCCCTGCCGTTTAGGGAGACGTGTGTTGGACGAGTTGTCCGAACCTGCCCGTAGTACATGCGCTTTAATTGCAACTGCTGGCAAATAGCTGCATGCTTGCAAATACATAACTACTTGCCAGCAATCGAAATTGAAGCGCTTCAATTGCGTTCTTATGGAATCGACCTCATACAGCGCGGCGGTCCCGCAACGACCGCTAGTCAAGCGCGGACTCTGCACAGCGTATGTTGGGCGATCCGCCTCTTTATGGGTGATCCGCCCCCTCCAAGAGGACTTCGACCCCTTCCAGCGCATTTTAGAGGTAGGTTTTGAAATTAAAGACATTTCCTATAAACTTTAGTTGGGCTGGGGCATGTTTTGACCGCCTAATGACCAAGTAGTTGAAACCCTGCCTGGACTGTATGCTTAAGACCCTTCGCGATCTTGGACTCTACCTCCTTGTTTCGTTCTACAGGTGGTCTGAGATCGACGTGGAAAAGTTTATTCTAGGTGGATATGGCAGAAAAAGAGGGTACAGGATGATCGCGTGAAAATCGCAGATGGTTTCAATGTAACGTAATTTCGGCGGTGAATCCCTTATGGTTTGAGGCACCTTTGAACGACTGAGTAGCTAGAGCTCGCTTTTGTTTCCGTTCACAAAGATTCCACAGGGTATCGTGAAGTTCTTTCGAAGCGAGTCTTACCATTTTTTCAACAAGGATCCCCTCTATCCTTGATTTTCACACACGATAACGCGGCTGTCCATGCCGGTCCCTCCGCGCCAGATGGAATTGCAGGAAAAAATGTGGCAGTTATCTGGTGGCCACCATGTTATCTGAATTAGATTCCAATAGAGAATCATTGGGCCTTAATTGTTATAAAGTTCCACAGCAAAGTAAAGCAAAATGGAACAGCCGAAAAGCTGAAAAGGTCGATCATCGGCGCCCAGACGAATTTCGATCCTACTGTAATAGCTAATTTGGCTACCAGCATTTCAAAACGTATTATTGTGTTCCTTATGATTATTGGGGGGTCATCCCATTATTGAAAATTCGTGACGTTTTTTCGTTATAGTAAAATCTCTCGACAAGTGATGTGTAGTCATATTTGCGAAACGGTGAAAATACGTTCTAAGGAAGATATTTTAATAATTCTGAATCGAGATTTCTCCAGAAATCAAGTATCAAGGTTTTTCGTTATGGGGAAACTATTGGTAATAGCGGCATTTTCCAAAAATGCACAGCAACTTTGGAATAGCAAAAAATTAGGGTGGACCTATATTTATGAAACGCAGTGTAGTATAATAGTAATTCTCTTCTGTCAATTTATGTAGGCTGCCTCAGAGTTAACAGCTTAGTTTTTGGCTAGAGACATGATCCGATATTCTGGAATTGGCTCAGCTCTACAACGGCTAGGTTCATATAGTTGGTAGTACAGACGGAGGTCACAATAACACAAGCAACCTGGTTTCTCATCATACACGACCATATCACTGTACCTATTGTTTAGCGAAGGCGATGTACCTGCTATGGTACTTTCGTGGTTCCTTTAATGTTTTCTTATTTGAATACTTTTTCTTTTCTTCGAGAATTAGCGACCACCAGTTTTCTTTCGGAAGTGAATATTTTTCATGTACTGAACTTAATTTGTTTAACGATTTGTTCCCCTGTATGGTTCTTTTGCAGCATAGCAAGAAACTTGATAGAAGATCCGAATGTAATCGCCGCGTTCAAACGGATGCATGCGGAAAGAATTGTTGCCCTAAACCAGGTAACGTATAATGGAGTAAGTAATTTAGAACCCTCTTATTTGCACCACTTATTGCTAGAGAAGTACTTCGTGCTGCATTTATGAAAACCAGTGTTTTCTTTTCTTTAGATTGCTGCACAAGCGCAGCGCACATTGCCTTCACTTCCAAGTACAATAGCCCCATCTGTTTCCACGAGCACGACTCAACAACTTCAGGGGATAACTCTTCCAAAAGGTCTCCCGCCAGGTCTTTCATTGCCTCAAGGCATTCCCGTACGTCGTTTTCCAATATTTTTTGCAATGTTATCACACCAACGCACGTTATACTTAATATAATCTTTTAGTTTATGGACGTTAGCCTATTCCAGGCTGGGTTACCTAACCTTGCTGGCTTACCAGGGCTGCAGAGTTTGCCCGGTCTCCAAGGTTTAGCTGGACTTCCTTCGCTGAATCTAGCGCAGCTATCTGCTCTTAATCAGGCAAATGCAACGCAACCTAACCAAGCTCTGCTGAATCTTCTAGCGAACAATTCTTTAGTAAGTGAAATAGTTTGTAACCATAATATAATTTCTCTCCTATAATGCGTTTCTCAGGCTTCGAAAATCGGTGCGTTATCTAACCTACAATTCGCTCATGCCCGTCCACCAGTCTCTTTAGCTGGAGGATTTGATCCGGCTCAACTGGCCAAACAACAGGTATGTGGTTACTCTTTCGCCAGAAGCGGTACCAAAGAAACCCTATAACGCTTGTTGATAGAATACTTGATTAATGTCTAACCTTCTGCTTTACCGGGTTGCAGTTTAATGAATCTTGAAGGGTTCATTATAGGAGATACTTCAACAGCTCGCGGCAGGCGGTGGAAATTCAGGTTTGGGTGGTGTCCCCCCACCATCCACAATAGGTCTTCTTGGCGCTGCACCAGGACAGCTGCTTGGACCGTTGCCGACGGCGCCAGTTCCAATGATGACAGATGACAGTGAGGTGGGTGAAATTTGGTGCGGGTACTACTGTCCAATTCAATCCTATTTCGAAGAACCATGTGAACAGTTGAATATTTTTACTTCTAAT
>MU869673.1:17223-27539 GCA_036418205.1 Ostertagia ostertagi | reverse complement strand
CGTTCAAAGCAAAACCCAAAACCAAAGCCAAGCATAGAAATGATCAGTGATGTTCTTCCCATCATTATTTACAACATCCGTTCCATTTCGCAAGAAATTACCGGGTTTAGAAATCAAAAAGGATAGTGAGCCCGTTTTTAGAATCTTCATTATTCTCAATTTGTACCACGTGAATATGATTTGAAATTAAGGGACGACTGGTCGATGATGACGATGGATCCTGAAAACTCCATTTTGGCAGCTTTTTTCTCTATATAGATTTTCGCCCACCTTGATTCTCCAACTTCTAAGCGCCATATCCGTGTACACTTACAGTACTGAAGGAAATGCCAAACATGGTATTGTAGAGCAGAAGAAGTACTTTCAAATGATATATGTGATTTTCTGGGTAATCCTTGTATTCACTGAACGTAGCTCGAAAAGAAAAACGTTACGATATATGCTCCAGACCCAATACATGTTGCCATCCTGCCCCTAAATCATATCTTAGAAGGAACATCACCTAGTCTCCTAAAGTAGTACTGTGATAAAACGACACGGAGCGAGCAGCAAAGACCAAGAAGGGAAAGGGAAAAGCGGGTAAGCTATTTGCCCAGAATAAAAACCCTCTTCATCATATCATCATGGGCTGACGTTTTTAGATCTTGGAAATCTGCCAGCATAGGAAACAGTAATTCGTGACCATTTGCTCTAGGAATACATCACACATATATTCGCCAGTACTCAAAGGCGGATTTCATGATGAAGGGCAGCCTATTAGGATCAAGGTAGAGATTGTGAGTAGGGCAGATATGAAGAAAAACCATGATATTGCAGTAATCAAACTACTTTCATTCAAAGTTTGCCAATTTTTTTTGCAATACCTTTTTTCAGCTAACCAATTTGTTTCGGAACTTACAATTCCTTGGAAAGTCACCTGAATGTGTGTTTCCAGAGCGTATGCCACTTTAACCACGGTCGCAACTGTCGACATAATAAGATCCGTTCCATTTTGTAGCTCCCAGAAAACGGCGAGATTTGGGCTTTTCAATATTGAACTATTCTGAAAAGTTCACAAACCAAAATAATCCTTCTTTCTTAGGGATTCGTGGTCCCATCTTCGGAAAAGGGTGAGTTTCTTATTCTTAGATCTAAGTCATCATGATATTCCAAGATCATCTTCTTGCGCAAATTTGCAATGTAATGGATACTCGGGGAATGATATAACGACATCAGGTAATGTTTTCGGCCTAAATGGTGAGCAAAAGATTTTGACAATAAGAGACCAAAGGAAAATATCGCTATATATATCCATGGAGCTGAAGGTCAACATAATAAATGGTCAGAGCCCGAAGAAAAATATTATTCTAATTTAACATCCAGAGCTAGCGAGACCATATCCACCCTTCTTTTCCGTGTTATGTTTGGTACAGCCTGGTGAGACCAGAGAACAGATACGCTAACAAGCACAGATGCCAGTAGCTTTTCGGGGTTGTTACGGGCTCACTTCGATGAGAAATTGTCACTTGTAGGTCGCTCAGAGGTGAGCGGGGAGTGGGGAAGGGGGGTCAGCTCCTCCAACAGTAAGATTCCCTCTTCTTCAACATCCCATTTTATCGCCACCTGCACCCAGCCACCTGGTACGTGACATCCTAATGCGTAAGAGCCATGAACGCGGGAGCTTTGTACTTTTTTACTCTGCTGTAAAATAGGAGATCAGCACTTAACTGCAAAGCAGCCGAGCTAATTCACAGAATATCGATTGATTAGATTGTCATTTCACTCGACTACACATTTAAAAGTAAACACGATTGTTTGCCTTCAAAATCTTCATGCGCCTGAAGTTTAGTTTTAATGGTCTCGCACGAGACTGGCGACCAGCCTTGTTGTTACGGGTGCTCTCAGCTTCTTGTGTAGTCAAATGTCAAAGCTTACCTCTGATTGCTAACAAGTATGTACTTAAGGATTAGTATTTTCAGGCATCGCTCACGTTCAAGCCTGGAATTGCGAGATACTAGTATTAGATGTTGAGTTGAATATAGTTAAATGCTTCGTCCCTGTAAGAAACCTGGGACGGTAGCAAACCTTCATTAATTCAGACTTAACGTGTCGAGATTAGCTCAGACCAAAGTCAGTTTAGATAACAGGTTCAGAGCGCTTCTCAACACATTAAGTCTTGTTTAACCTACAGTTAGATCATAACCAAAAAAACCATTTTAATTAGTAGTTAGAGAGTTAACTTGTAAACCTAATTCGTAATTAGGCAGAGAAAAGAAATAGTGTGAGGTCGAGGAGGCGCAGACGCCACGTTGACCCACGAGTAAAAAGTACTCCGAAGGACTTTTTACTGGAGGGTCATACGTGTCAGACGTGGTGACTGCGCCTCTTCAATCCCGTGCTCTTTTTTTCTTCTCTGACCAGCTCAACCTGTTAGGAATCAAAGAATGCAGCTGCGATCCATAATCTTCAGGTACTTTTGCAACCTTTTTTTTCTTATTTATTCGTTTCCTGATATTTTGTCGTCTGAAATCTAAAGTAGGAAGCTCTTGCTTGATCTGGGCTGGATCGCACTCTCCATTCTTTATTCTTTGCTTAGAATCTCCGATCGTTACTTCTGATTGCGAGTTAAGGGTACTTTGCTACCGTCCCAGATGGAAGCGTCGTCGCGTGAATATTTTACTCGTCGTATGTTGCCACCGCCCTGGCGATATTGGCGATCCAGTGGCGTGGAGGACTCAAGGTTCTTAACAATCTTCATTTTCACCGGATTTCAACCCCCCTTCCCCTTGCAAAGCTCAGTTCCAGAGGATAACCCCGCATCTTGCGACAGCGCCCTCCCCCCCACTTTCATTCCTAACATTGTGTTTCTTTTCGCTTCTTCTACAACCAGCAAAACCGTCATTATTAAATGATGACGAGGGAAGGAGGTGTCCGGACGCGTTTTTGAACCCAGTCGTACTAATGCGATACGTCTATCACACTTATCTACCAATCGACTATCTTATCCGCTACGTCGTAATCCACGTTGCATGCTAGGAGGAGGGGTATCTCGTCCTTAAGTTCAAAGCCACCATCAGATCACTTTGTAAAGTCCTAGTGATGTTGGTCGCCACATTTGACAGCCGTGAAAACGCGCACATCTGCCGATAATGCGTGTCGGCTATCTATCCCGAGGTCATCAGAAGTGGAATTCTTAGACATCTTCATCTGGGATTGTTGCTTTGGGACGGGGCCTGCTGCGTGGATATTAGAAAGCGTCCTAAGCATGCAAAAGCATGAGCATGAAATTCATGAGATCGTTGATGTAGGATTTCAATTACTAGAACCAAATATGTGGTTTTCAAGAGGCAAGAAGGGGATAAATTGCATAGTTGGGAGGCAGGCGGACCTGCTGAGGGTGCTGACCGACGCGCAATTGGCAGCGAAAGATTTGACCTCGGCGCTCCAGCATAGCTCTATCTTGGCGCGGTTGGCGGGTGTACGCCCGACCATCTAATCACTCGCCTCTATACGTGGCGAGTGATTAGATAGCAGAGAGAGCGTAGTGTTGGAGAGGGCACAAGATGAGAGTCGCATCAATGCGCAAATCAACGGGCAAGGAAGGGTCCCATTTCTCGGGTTCTGGGCCATTTTCCTCAGTTTTTTCTTCTTTCGTGCATCACTGACCATCTCTAACTTAATTTGGAATGGGTTGCTTTTTAAGGTTAATTCATCCTTTAAGAATAGCCCTCCAGGTTCCCCAGTGTTGACCAAGATTGCTGTTCCATGAGCTTACGATATTTCTCTTTGGACTTTCGGGTTCAAGGGTATCCGATAAACCTCTCCAAATGCTACCAAGGCAGCCGAAAACAGCTCGAGATTTTGATTCTGGCGTCAAAATTGAGAAGAGGCAACATTAAGAATACTTAAAGAAACTTAAACGTAAAAAATTCCTGTAGGAGGGATTCAAACCCTTCAAAAACAAACGAAAGATGATTGGTCGACGACGGGGAATCACGACAGTCTCCTAACGATTACCGAAAAGAATGAAGACGTGGAAACAAGCGCTCTATTTATTGAGATCGATACTGAAAACCTGCAGGGCTAAGCGCCAATAAATCCAAGCACATACCTTAAGTCAGCTGACCTGGCAATCATCTGCTACTCATTTCCGTTTGTATTAGAACGAGCTGGGAAGAACCTCGGAAATTCCGTTCCTTACATTTCAGCTTCTTCGGTACCGAATGGAAATTCAACGAGTGAAGATGGTGTGTACACCAATACAACAGAGTTCTCGATAACAAGTCCTTTTCCAACACTCACCATAACAACTTCCAATGAGACAGAATCCACGACAACATCAGAGCCTAACGCTACTATCGAGTCCACCACCACAACAGAGTCCACAACGGCAACTGAATCCATCACTTTAACGGAGCTTACCACCACCACTGAGCCCACCACCACTGAGCCCACCACTACAACTGAGCCCACCACGACATCTGAGCCCACCACAACAACTCCCTCTACGACCACTCCCAGTACAACTACACCCACCACTACCACAATGGCATTACCTGGTGCAGAGCCCACTACAACAACAGAAGCTGAGATGACCACCACAACGACAACAGAGGAATATGGCGACGATATTACAGAATCTACAGAAAAACCAACCGAGCAATCGGACAAGTGAGTTTCAACCTCTACCATTTTCAATAACTATGCGCTTAGAAGAGAAAACTGAATCAAAAAGGGTAACCGATGAACGAATGAATCGATAAGGGATCAGCGAATGAATAAAAGATTCCACAACTAGTAAAGACGCATTTTGTGACTGAATAGGCAGAGGTTCTAAAATAAACATGATGTGGGTAAGTGGACACTGTGCACTATGAAAGGGAATGGGAAGAAACAATCCCTAGAATTACACAGTGCTGATCATGTGGGCGCGGTTTGCGCCCCACTCCTACAAAGGCCTCATTGCTTAGCCGATTTTCCGAGAAAAGCATGGTAAACAAATGGGACCAACCGATGAGATTTCCGCGGAGGCGGAGCGCAAACCCGGCCCATGCCATCAGCGCGTTATGTGATTTGAAAGATCTATTAGAAAACCCTGACGCTATTTTGCACAAGACTCTCTAGAAGAAGTATTTTAATTAACGTATGCAAGTTTAGGAAGGGAAGCAGAGAAGCCAAAGAGCGGAAGCAGAGGTAACCGCAACAATAAATGAATGCATGCTCGTGTTTCTGTTGAAAGTGACTACTGTAGTAGCTGAGTGAACCTTTTTAGCGACATAACCGTTGTGGTAGTGATTATGATGATAGTTGCGATCTTCGTCTTAATCACCATCTTTCTATCCACTGCTCGCAGAAGGCGTAGAAGAGGTTG
This sequence comes from Ostertagia ostertagi, assembly GCA_036418205.1. Lineage (NCBI taxonomy): Eukaryota > Metazoa > Nematoda > Chromadorea > Rhabditida > Trichostrongylidae > Ostertagia > Ostertagia ostertagi. The sequence goes on along the minus strand of MU869673.1, from coordinate 22,189 downwards.
GTTTAACGACTTTTGCGCGTTAGATTTTGCAAACTTGGCGCCACACCCTGCCGATAGTACGGTCAGTGCGGACAGTGCGAATAGGGTCAACACTCGCACTGGCATATGACGCGACTTGGCATACAGTCGGTGCTTCTCACTCCACCAACTTCAGTGTCAATAAACTCTGTACATTTTTTGATGTTCCACGTGCCATGTTGCTTGTCGTGTTTTTCTAGCGCAGAACTTTTTCATGTCCATATGAATTTTAATTTTTGCGCACTAATGAAATCATTTGGGAGTACCACCCCATTCACACACAAATCCACGACTACATAGATTGAAAGGCACCGGCCGTGCGCTTGTGCGCGTGTTGAAGCTTTTCGCACCGAGCAGGCGCAAAGCATGAGAGGCGCCTAACCTCTGCGCTTGACTTCAACACCTTGTGAAATACATTGTGTGTACTTAGCTGTCTCATATCGCGAATAGAGCGTTTTCACAAGCACATAAAGTCACTACAGTGAATAGTGCAAGGGCAAGTTGTTCCTTAGTGGTGTAAATGGTGGTTCTAACATCCCTAGCCTTTTAGCATCTACAGGGTACCTCGCGGACGAACGTACACACGGATAAACGATCAACAGAGCGATACACCAAGTAAATGGGTAATGTAATAAAGGGATAGATTTTCTTCTGCAGTACCTGACAGTATTCCCCCTCTCCTAGAAGCGCTACATTTCCGCTTTGTGATACATCTCCTTGTCGTCGTTCACCCTGTGGTGTTACAGGGTGTCCCATTATTGCACCACGTTTCTTTGCTTATAACTTCAGAGTGAATATATCTCCGAGAAATCTCACACAATCTTCAGGCATACATTTACGTATTGAAAGGAACGACATTTTTTGATATGTTCTCCTTTTAAAAGTGCAACGTTTGCCCCTGAAGGCCAGCATGATGTGCCGCATATGATTTAGGGGGAAAACTTCACGGCAGTCGGTGAAAATTAGGCCAGTGATGTAATAGCTTGTGTATTTAGGTCGGCCGGCACGCAAAAACCGCACTCCTAGCCCTTATACGACCTCATCTACACGCGCCACTGAAGTATGTCATGTCCACTTGAAGAAATATCCATTACTTCCGACTATAGAAAATACAGGAACGGAGCATGTTTCTCTATTATTTGGTAGGTTGAGTCATAAGCAATTGCCGATTTCATACCCGCGCCATCTTTCCCAAACAATTGTGTTGTTCCCCGCAAAGGAGTATGTGGCGACCTTAGTGTCCTTTCATATTACGAAATTCGACCGTCAGTACTCGTCTTTAGGGAGAAATAATGCCGTCCATTCAAGAACATGTTCGTCACTGTCTATTTTACGAGTTCCGTGTGGGCCTCAGCAGGAGGAGCCTGTCGGAATATTTGTGAATCTGGAGGACCAGACTCGCTAAAAGAGAATATCTGTTGAAAGTGGTTCGGGAAGCTTTGTCAGGGCGACTACGGCCCTGAAGACCGACCACGTTTCGGACACCCAATGACCGTAGATATTGAACGCATGCAAGAGCTTCTTGAACTAGGCATCAGTGACCGTCAGACGGCAGTAGGTCTTCACTCCCTCTGAGCCATGGGGAAATTGTATACGCTGGGAAGATGGAATTTCACGAGTTGGACGAGGTGGCTCGAAGGACACGTGTGATCATCTCACAAAGTTTGCTGTCTAAAAGTCGTTAGTTTCGATTGGCTTGACAAGAGTCGCTGGGGTGAGTAGTGCGCAGTCTACCCAAGCAACCTACGGAGGCACCAGTGGAAGCGCGCAGCTCAGCAACAACAAACTTCACCCGCAATAGGTTCCGCTTCCAGATTGTAGGATTGCATCATTACAGACTTCAAACAATACCACCACTGCTGGCGCAGACACCTACTGCTTACAGCTGGATAAACTTGCTTCGGATATCGCAAAGTTGAGGCTTATACATGAAATTGTTCCACTGCGCAGCAGCTCGCAACCCACATGTAACGAGGGAATGCCAGAATACTATACAGGAACTTGGCCTCATGATTTCCCCCGCTCTTTAATCCACTAAGGTATAGCAACCAATCACCAGTTGTTCGCTTGCTTGCTCGTTTCCTTAACGAGAAAAACTACGAAGATAGCGAACACCTCAGAACAGACATCCAGTGATTCTTGTAAAGAATGCTTAGCTCTGTAAGGGAGGTATTCTTTCACTAGCGGATAGATAGAGGACATCTGCAGACAGCTGTGGTAAGTATGGCACTCAATCAAGGTGGTTCAAAAGAAAGTTGTAAGCTTTTGAAAATTTCTGTCAAATCGGCAATTACTTATGACTCAACCTAATAATATAACCAGACTTGGGGACAAATCACAAAATAGTAGCGTTATCTTTCAAACAACAATGTTCTATTCTCCCTAAGGATCGACAACCGGCCACTCTCCGTCGTCGAACTGCCACTGCTCTAGAAGCACGTAAGTTCTGTTATATCCTTAATCGTCCCATCTGCGCGATAAACAGTTATGCTGAACGCAACTTTTGAGAAATGCAAGTCCTGCTTCATTTTTGTACTGCGCTCGATGCTCACATGAAATGTTCTTCTTATCTTGAAACCCTTGAGTCTTCGCTCAACCACGATCGTTTGCTTGACGAGTTGAATGTCCTTCTATATTAGATCATCTTATTACATACAATCACGCGGCACTATGGAATCTCGATACCGTCTCGAACCTCGCGCTTGTTGGCGCTTGATTTCGCTCTCCCTTTCCCGACGGTTTCTGCATTCATTGAGTTAAACGGACAACATCATAAAGAATGATCGAAATATGCCTCAGCGCGCTGGATACTGGCGTGGCTTAGCCAGCCTCTCTAACAACACAAAACATCCCCGATATTGTTTCCGTCAGCGCGTTTTTTGTTCCAGCCTCTCCATCTATCCCCTTCGCACCTCGTCGCTCCAGCTACCACGGTAGCAGCATTTGGGGAACCGGGAATGTGCTCGGTCATGCTTGTGTAGCAGTTCGAATGTTACCACAATCCTTCCATCACGAAACGTTGATACTGCAAAACGTGCGAGCGCCCGACTTTGTTAGCAATTGGTCTACTCCATTTGCACGCGGATCTTCACCATTTCATTTTGTGGGCGGGAAACTTGTGGCTCCCAAGTGACGCTTGGAGTTAACATCACTGGGAAGCATCTCGGAAAAGTGAACCAAAATTCGCGTTTTATGTACAAGGAACTATGTCATGCAGTCAAGGAGCGTGTACGAAACGAAAACTGAGCGTCTTCTTCACTAGCTCCTCGCCCTTCAAAATCATAATATGTTCCTAAAACCGATTTTCTAACTGCTACACATGGCTTTGGCAAAATCATACTTTCAGAAGACTGCTAAGAAACGCGCAAAAAGTCGACGAAAGGGCAAGAAGAAGAAAAGGAAGCGCAACCCTTCTTAATCCAACAATCTGTCAGCTGTATGTAGAGACCAAAAGTGAAAACGATTGTTTGCCTCAAAAATCTATTGTAAAAAAAAGCTTTGATCGACTAATTCGAATTCTTCTTCAGTTTTCACTTATAAATATGTTAAATTAAATGTGATATCCTAAGATTATTTCTAGGGTTGTAGTAGCTACTCGGAATAAACCGTTCAAAACGATGGGATTGCTTCAGTTTTTGTTAATCAGTGCTTTTATCAGCAGTTCTGCGACAAATAAGTACTAGTACAAGGGTACTTACGCAATTTATGACCACACCAGTTTTGCTCCGCCCGCTATCGCGCGCATCACAGGGTAGGAGGAACCACGGAATAGCAGCTTGACGTACTCCATTAACCACCTCACTACTGGATGTGTTATACCTCCCTACACCCCTTGTCTCCGGCGCATGGCAGCACCATGTTCTCCCTCCTTTCTCCTTCCTCCCCCTCCCCTCTACCGCCCGACTCCGGCTGCCCCGGCAGCACCATGTAGAATGAGGCTGAGTGTGCTCGTTCGGTGTTTTTGTAGCCATTGTGGGTGTTATCACAATCACCACATCAGGTTAGAATAATACGTCAACATGAATATAGACCTTACTCTTAAAAACGGTCGTTCTCTCTCAGTCTCTCCTCCCCACCTCCCCCTCCTTATACCCTCCTCTCGGCGCATGGCAGCGCCATTCTCCCTCCCTTTCTCCTCCCCCTTCCCTCTTTCTCTCTCCCTCCCTCCCTTCAGCCTCCCCTTTCTTGCCCCCTTCCCTCCACCCCCCCCCTCATCCGGCTGCCACGGCAGCACCATGTAGAATGAGACTGTGTGTGTTTATATAGCCGCTGTGGGTGTTATCATGATCATGACATCAACATCTCGAAGTGTTGCCCTTCGTACTCCCTGGTTTTGTGAGCGGTTGGTCCGGACGGACAGAACGACACACACACCGACAAACCGACACACCAAAGTTCTGGTTTATATAATGAAGTGATTCGCGACCGCTCGATCAACTTTAACTGATCGAGTGGTCAGCGCAATCACTTCTGAATCGTACCATGTTTCTTGGATTGTAAGCGTTTTCAATTCCTACACAACCCACACGCCTTCCTCATCGAGCCGTGATATAATCTCTAATTCCGAAACGTGAAGAGCGTCGAGTGCAGACCGCACACCACAAGTGAAGGCGGCCAAGAAAAAACAGGCTTGACCAGTTACGAGGAGACTAATTGATTGCAATTCGTATTCTATTAAATATCCCCCTAATTTGACCTCTCGCCTTCAACTCCTTCAAGTACGTTATCTGTATCAACATTTAATATGTTTTCAGCAATTCAATGATTTCGGTGCTAAATTCAATGATGATTCGGTGCTACTATCGAATGTTGTCGTGGTGCATCTCAAGAATTTCTAACATTTCAATTGCGACTAAAACTAGATAAATGTTGGTAAATTAACTACGAAGGTAAAAAGGAAATCATGCGGCGACAGGAACAACACAAACTATTAAGCTCGAGATCCGTA
>MU869673.1:0-17123 GCA_036418205.1 Ostertagia ostertagi | reverse complement strand
ATTGACCTACCGATTCTTTTGCAAATCGGTTTTGTCCACCCAGCAGGAGATAGGACCTCTCGCTCAAAGCGGATGCTTTACGCCTTCCACAACTTCAACATCTCGTGTAGGGGTGTGTATGCACAAAAAGAGATGCCCTCTACAGTAGATCATCTATTACATACAATCACGGCATTATGGAATCTCGACACCGACTCGAACCTCGCGCTTGTTGGCGCTTGATTTCGCTCTCCCTTTCCCGACGGTTTCTGCATTCATTGAGTTAAACGGACAACATCATAAAGAATGATCGAAATTATGCTCAGGGGCTCTGGTATGACAGCTGGAGTGGCTTAACACATCTCTGACAACACAAAACATCACGATCTTTGTTCCGTCAGCGGTATTTTCCAGCTCTCAAATCTCGCCCCTTCGCCCTCTCCTCAAGCTACCACGGTAGCAGCATTTGGGGAACCGGGAATGTGCTCGGTCATGCTTGTGTAGCAGTTCGAATGTTACCACAATCCTTCCATCACGAAACGTTGATACTGCAAAACGTGCGAGCGCCCGACTTTGTTAGCAATTGGTCTACTCCATTTGCACCCGGATCTTCACCATTTCATTTTGTGGGCGGGAAACTTGACCGCCACACCACCACATTGACCGTGATGCCTACCGCCGAGTCGACATGTCGAGTTAACGGGATAGAAGAAAAGGATGTGAAAAAGTCTTCGACTTTTGACTGTTAATAAGCTCGGAACGCCGAATCCCTTCCACAGTCAGAGAATTTGAGAACTTTCACAAAAGTTAAGCCCTCCAAGCAGTGCCCTATGTCACTCTGTAAGTAACACTCTCTTCTTGAGCAGCGTGCAAGACTTCGACCGACAACGTCAGGTTACGCTACCCATTTCAAAGCGGTTTACTTCCATAACATAATGTAACGTGCATGAAATGTGGATTGTTTATTTTTCCCGAGCAGATCTTTGAGCCAAAAACGGTTGAAAGGTAGTGAAATTGCCTAGCCTGACGTCTTTTGTTTTTGAATTTCCCGCAATCAGGCCGGCTTCAATGTCGCTAACAACGGCTCCCAAGTGACGCTTAGGAGTTAACGTCACTGGGAAGCATCTCGGAAAAGTGAACCAAAATTCGCGTTCTATGCACATGGAACTGTGTCATACAGTTTAGGAGCGTGAACGAAATGAAAATAGAGCGTCTTCTTCGACTAGCTCCTCGCCCTTTCAAAAATCATAGATATGTCCAAAAAAGATTTTCTACTCTACACATGGCTTTGGCAAAATCATACTTTCAGAAGACTGCTAAGAAACGCGCAAAAAGCCGACGAAAGGGCAAGAAGAAGAAAAGGAAGCGCAACCCTTCTTAATCCAACAATCTGTCAGCTGTATGTAGAGACCAAAAGTGAAAACGATTGTTTGCCTCAAAAATCTATTGTAAAAAAAAGCTTTGATCGACTAATTCGAATTCTTCTTCAGTTTTCACTTATAAATATGTTAAATTAAATGTGATATCCTGAGATTATTTCTAGGGTTGTAGTAGCTACTCGGAATAAACCGTTCAAAACGATGGGATTGCTTCAGTTTTTGTTAATCAGTGCTTTTATCAGCAGTTCTGCGACAAATAAGTACTACTAGTACAAGGGTACTTACGCAATTTATGACCACACCAGGTTTTGCTCCGCCCGCTATCGCGCGCATCACAGGGTAGGGAGGAACCACGGAATAGCAGCATGACGTACTCCATTAACCACCTCACTATTGAATGTGTTATACCTCCTTATACCCCTTCTCTCCGGCGCATGGCAGCACCATGTTCTCCCTCCCTTTCTCCTCTCCCCCTTCCCTCCCCCTCCCCTCTACCGCCCGCCGACTCCGGCTGCCCCGGCAGCACCATGTAGAATGAGGCTGAGTGTGCTCGTTCGGTGTTTTTGTAGCCATTGTGGGTGTTATCACAATCACGACATCAATATGTCAACAACCTATGAACCTTACTCCAGTCAGCTCGGTGCACCTTTCATGGAAAACTCAGCCCGATTTTCGCAATGGTTTCTTGCCACAGATGATGCCTTCTACGTTTTCCACTCAAGAATCGAACTTGGGATTCGTTCGCAAGCAAGAAACAATGTTCCGTTGAGACATTAAGTTTCAAAGAAGATTCGATGTCAGAGCACGGCTTACTAAAAAGGAATGTTTCCTCTGTGACACGGCCTTTGTTTCTATCGAAAATCAATGAGAGCTCTTCTAAGCTCCATATCGTGTAAGACCCTGAAGAAATTCTTGAGCTTGGCGTGAATTTGGTCCAAATCTGGCGCGATTGCGTTGTTCAACAGTTTTTGCGACGACCTGACCTTTTTAAAAAGTCAGACAGCATTTTCTATCATACTGTCCCCTTGAGAAGTAAGATGTTAGCACAATAAAAAAGTTTGGCGAAACGGAAGTGAAAAATAATAGAAAAACATGAGGTGGAGTTATAATTTTGGGACGTCGGCTAAGTGGCCTTTTGAACAAAAATTATTAGAAAAAATTCCTGGATCTCAAGTTGGAAGTTGATGTTCATAGGCAATTTCGTATTTGTATTTACACACTGCCACATTGAGACTTTTTCTAAAACATCTAAATTTGTGAGATTTTGGGAAATTCTTAGGTGGAGTTATAATTATGGGACGCAGTGTACAGTTTACTTCTAAGCTTTGCATCGCTAAATCGACACAGTTTGTAGAAGTGTGACTACTTAGGAAGGAACTAATTCATTCAATCGTTCAAAATGTTTTTTGACATCTGAAAGTAAACATGTTTGTTTTCCGGATTGGCTAAGATATGTCGAACGTTTTATTTCGATGGATCTCGCACGAAGAATGGCCGCTTATTCGCTTGTATGGTGTCTTCAAAAAATCTTTGATTCAATGCTCGCATGGAATCCTAACTATGTTCTTTGAGGTTATCGCCATCGCATGTCACTTCAACTGGACCATACCAGTTAGATGTGAGTTGATATAGCCATTATTTCCCGAGATTCTCTCTTTCTCTGCGAAGATGTAAGCTGGTGAATCTCATCTATCTGTAGAGTACTTGATCACTAGGTTCCTTCTCCCTCTCTTCACCCCTTCTGCAATTGCCTCACTACACAAACTGTCGACGTCATCACAGCTTCAAGAGAAGTGCTGTCATAAACACCGAAATGATACTACGCCAGATTCTTTACCATAACGTCACGGAGACCATCGCACATTCCCGCCTCCATAAGGCCGATGTCATAGTTTGCGAATCGCTGGATCCGAGCGTTGCGCCAGCGAATCGAACGTTGCACCAGCGAGTCGAACGATGTACCAGCGAGTCGAACTAGGTACCAGCGACTCAATAGTGGCGGGACCCAACGTTCAAAGGAAGCCCGCCACTTTCAAACAGTGTCCACTGCAAAGTCCCGCCACTTTCAAACAGCGTCCACTGTCACGTACAATCGTTCGATTCGCTGGCGCAACGCTCGGATCCAGCAATTCGCTGGCGACGCGCTCGATTCGCAAACCATGACATCGGCCTAGGCGACAGTACCACCGAGCGAAGCAGATGCAAGTGGATTAATGATAAGTGTTTGGGTATATGGCGATGTGTAATCAGATACAGTTGGTTTGATGAAGCAGCACTATTCCTAGTTTTTAGAACAACAATTTCTATGATCTTTCTTATTACATCTGTGAGACATTTTGGGCATGAGTGAACAGGCCACAGAAGTGCAGACCTTCAAACGTACAAACCGATACACCAGTATGCTTATATAGGGTAGACGTGTTTACTCCCAATCCGACGAACAAATAACACATTAACACATTCACGACGACGCCCCTTTTCCACTTTTCGGTCGCGTGGGACGGACGCGATTTTGTGGGCGCCGCCGCCTCACCACATAACCGCAGATTTTGTTTTGTAAATGAACAAAAACATGAATGTCACAAAATAATTTCTGCAATGTCCAATGCGTAAAGATTATCTAAACATATAACAGTAGGATTTCGATCAGAACGACAAATAGTGGTTACGAAAAGAGAGCATTTATTCACTTTCCCCGTGAAGGAATTTAAAAGCATTTTACACTCGATTACGAGGTTTGCCCACCTATCTGTCCATTCCTAGCGCCTGGCAAGCGATTATCAGTTGGCAGCCCATATGGGCTGCCATCGTCCCAGGAGCGCATGTTGTTGGCAGCCCATATGGGCGGCCATCGGCGTGAATGTGTTAACTCAATATTGAGGGCGAAGAATATGCGAGACAAATCACGATTCAAAGGGACAATATTCAACATTGACGTTCGTTTCTACGTTCACCATCGTAAATGCAGCGTTTGTGTAGCTTGTAGAGGACATACCCTCCCTTCAAAAAGCGAGAAAGTGTCGGGTGCAGACCATGCACCACAAGTGACGACGGCCTTCACAAAATGTTAATGTTTTCTGCCAATGAAATGATTAGCCTGTTGCAGTTGTATTCTATCGATTGTCACTAATTACAACTATCATTTACCAGAAATCAGCTATCACTATGAACAACTTCTAACCAGATTTACTTGGAGGCCGTCGTCAGTTGTGGTGTTTGGTCTGCACCCGACACTTTCTCGCTTTTTGAAGGGGAGGTTACATAACACGCAAAACTCATCAACAAACTTCCGGTTTCTCTAGTATCTACGCTCCGGATTTATAGATTGAGTATTTATGCCATGAAAACGACCTGATTTTTTAATCATTTGCGACGTACGATAAAGAACGGATTCTTTGCTACAATACGAACCTTTGGTGAAGTGATCGACCGCGATCAGGCTCTACAAACTTTGCAAAAGTGAAACTTCACTGAAGGAAGGTTGAGGTGACTTTCATAAGGTCAGCGGCTGGTCTAGCTTTTCGTAACCAGGTGGATCTGTTAATGTGGAAAAAGTACTGTTGATTACTCCTAGAACTCTAGCACATATGCTCGATATTCCTCATTATAAAGGAACCGGCTCGTTCCTGACAGGTAGCTCGGACGCACATCGCACAACCAACCCTGCAGAAGTTGAACAAGCTTGGCCACGAATTAGTGCTTACTTCTTCTTACTCGGTAGACCTTTGCCTATAATTTGTCACTTTCTCGACTACCTGGATAGCTTCTCCAAAGAGTTATGCTTCAAAACCAACATGATGCGGAAACGACCTCCGCCGGGTTCATCGTCTCTAGAGCTCCAGTATTCTGCACTACCGGGCTGATTCAACGCAGCTATTATTGGCAGAGGTTTGTGGATTCTAACAGTCTTTACTCCAATCAAAAAGGTTTCGAATGAGCCGAGATACAGGCATTTGAAAATCAAGGTCGAAAAGCGCAAGAACTTTCTTCACGACCTAATACATTCGATCACCTCAACAAGTCGGATATGCTCTGACAAACAGCGACTAGTTTGTCCAGATCCAATCTCAGTGGCGCTGGGTACAGCAGTGAGATTGCCAGTGAGGGGTAGTTGGAGTGTGGGTCATCTTCAACTAAAAAAGCCAACCTCGGAATAGAGTGAACCACAGTGCACCGTGGATTGAGGGAGCGTGCCCTCGCCTATCTGCTGGTTGACCTTCCATGTTGTTCGGCATTTGAATGATCCGGACATGATGAAGAAAATAGCTCAAAATTAGATAAAATAGAAAAATCGGAGCAACATCGAGGGATAGAAGCGTGTATGGGCCGAATAACTGGTTGCCCAGGTGGGATAATGTGAATGCCACTCCGCAAAACATGTTTCACGCCTTTAACATTTTTCTTGGAATTCTCAGTAGATGTAAGATGTAAGCAGCAGTAAATGTAAAGTGAGTCACTAGCTATTAATGACAGCCTAATAGAGGGGCAGATTTGAAATAAACCCAAGGTCAAAAATCCTCCGAAAAGCTCTTCACCCATCCTTCTGAAGGCTACTGTGATCAAATATCAGTGACTCCTCAGGTGAAAGCCCAGGCATCACCTCAGTACCATTTTTTTTGACAGTTTTGTAATCACTTTTCATTATATAAACCAGAACTTTGGTGTGTCGGTTTGTCGGTGTGTGTGTGTGTGTCGTTCTGTCCGTCCGGACCAACCGCTCACAAAACCAGGGAGTACGAAGGGCAACACTTCGTGATGTTGATGTCATGATCATGATAACACCCACAGCGGCTATATAAACACCGATCGAGCACACTCAGTCTCATTCTACATGGTGCTGCCGTGGCAGCCGGATGAGCGGGGGGGGGAGAGGGGTAGAGGGAAGGGGGCAAGAAAGGGGAGGCTGGAAGGGAGGGGGAGAGAAGAGGGAGGGAAGGGGGAGAGGAGAAAGGGAGGGAGAACATGGCGCTGTCATGCGCCGGAGAGGAGGGTATAAGGAGGGGGGAGGTGGGGGAGGAGAGACTGAGAGAACGACCGTTTTTAAGAGTAAGGTCTATATTCATGTTGACGTATTATTCTAACCTGATGTGGTGATTGTGATAACACCCACAATGGCTACAAAAACACCGAACGAGCACACTCAGCCTCATTCTACATGGTGCTGCCGGGGCAGCCGGAGTCGGCGGGCGGTAGAGGGGAGGGGGAAAGCAGAAGGGGAGGGGGAGAGGGAGGGAAGTGGGGGGAGAGGAGAAAGGGAGGGAGAACATGGTGCTGCCATGCGCCGGAGAGAAGGGGTATAAGGAGGTATAACACATTCAATAGTGAGGTGGTTAATGGAGTACGTCATGCTGCTATTCCGTGGTTCCTCCCTACCCTGTGATGCGCGCGATAGCGGGCGGAGCAAACCTGGTGAGAAGTAAGTTGGTGAAAACAAAGGCAGCCGGCGACTTAGTGATGGCTCTTGTTTTTCAGCCTCTCCAATACCCAGTGAAGATTCAATCACTAAGGATGGCGAAGACATCAGCAAAACACAGCCTACAGGAACAACTCCCACTACAACAACAGCCATAACTACTACACTCACCACAACAACTGCCAGTACAACTAGGATCACCACTAGCACTGAGTCCACCTCCACCACTGAGATTACTACAACAACGCAAGCTACCACGACAACAAAGCCCACCACCACTACAACAGAGCCCACGACTACGACTAAACCCACCACCACAACTGAGCCCACCACTACGACTAAACCCACCACCACAACTGAGCCCACCACTACGACTAAACCCACCACCACAACTGAGCCCACCACTACGACTAAACCCACCACCACAACTGAGCCCACCACTACGACCAAGCCCACCACTACAACTGAGCCCACCACTACGACTAAACCCACCACCACGACCAAGCCCACCACTACGACAAACCCCACACACTGAGTCACCACTACGACTGAACCCCACCTACGACTCACGCCACACTTACGACAAACCACCATACGACTAAACCCAACCACTAGACTAAACCCTACACTAAACCCACCATACGACTAAACCAACCAACACGGACTACGCACACCATACGACCAAACGCACCACTACGACTAACCACCACCGACGACAAGCCCACACTACGACAAAACCCCCCAACCAGACACGCGACACTAACGACGGCACGCACCAACTAATCAAGTGAGCTAATCACAGCTGCTCCTACAACCAAGCCTACTACCACTAGAAAACCACCCGTAACCACTACCAAAATAGTAAAGAAACTAAATCTACCCTCCAAGATCCCACCAGTTATCGAAGTCACTACTGAAACTATGAACGCTACAGAAACCGCAGAAGGACCGTTGCCATTTCAAAATAAATACAACGGCGTTCACAAGCACAGAGTATACTACGGAAACAGAGACGACTAGTACAACGACAGAGGACTTTGGTGAAGTTACCATTAGATCAACCAGGAAACCGCCAAAAAGAAAACCAGAGAAGTAGGTTCCAATGTCTACTGTACAGAAAATAAAATTCCGTGCTACTCGAGATATCACTAGGAGCTAACCCCATTTTGGACTCCTACGGGACTCCTACAATTCATAACTTCGTATAGCATACATTATACGAAGTTATTACGACGAGTTGAAGGAGCTGTTTCGAAGTATTCGATACTTGAGATAGTCTGCTTATGATTAGAGGAAGTGATTACAGCCCATATCTTGTCGTGTGAATAGCGGATTTATCGCCGCGGCCACCGCACTCTCTAAAGTAAGCGTGGGTATGCTGTTTCCTGATATACTTCTTTGAAACAACCAGAAGCATGCTGAACTGCTTTACCACCTGACTGTCCAACCTATGCGGCGGTCGCCACGATCAAATACGCCTACACAACGGCGCAATCACTGAGCATGTACGACAGCTCTACCGGAAAACAGGGTAGTGATAGGTTAATGCGCATCAGATTCATTAGGTAATTTTGCCTCACACAAACCATGACGTGATGAATTAATAAAGATGCGCAACAACATTTTATAATTGGCCAAGAAGTGACGAAGGCCGCCATTAGTTTTGATAAAAGCCTCAAATTGCTACTTCGTTGAGTCGATGGTTCGGCGTATGTGTAGTATACAGATTTTTTTCGAGGAAAGGCAAAGCAGAATTCACGATAAAAAGTTAGCCCATTGGATATACGGGTAGAGGTGGTCAGTAAAGCAGAAATGGAGAAGATACCATTTCGAACGGCCCAGAACCCGAGAAATGGGACCCCTTCCTTGCCCGCTGATTTGCGCATTGATGCGACTCTTATCGCTGTGCCCTCCTCAACATCACGCTCTCTCTGCTATCTAATCAATCCCACGTATAGATCTGCGGCGAGTGATCAGCTGGTCGGTGGGCGTGCACCGTCAGCCGCACCCAAAGTGGGCCATACTAATCACACAGGGTCAAATCCTCGCTGCATTGCGTGTAAGTCGCACCCTCAGGAGGTCCGCCTGACTCCCCTCTAAGCAATTCCCTTTTTCGATCTTCGTTCTTATCCTGGAATCCTTCAAACATAGATTACTGAAGTGTCTATTTGTTCAGGAAGAAAACTGCCAAAGATGTTCAAGAGTCGGGTTCGAGGTAAATACGATCCAACAATATCTGTTCTACATTTTTGTGATAAAAGTCCGTTCAATTCCTAAAGCGCCTCAACTTTGTGTAGTAGCTTATGATATGTATTGGCAATCTATTGTTCTAATTACTATATTCTTACACACCGCTCGCAAAAGACATGCCAGAGGTAGGTTCTAACTCTTCTTCAGAAGTCTGTTATGAAAAACTTCCGCATTCAGGACGATTACCACGTGGAATTCGCATAGGCCACCACAAAAGTAGTTCAACGTCCTATCTAACTGTGAGCACTTTATATTTATTTAGAATACTCCTACATCAAGACTTCTACATTCTTACATTAAGAGTTCTTAGAGAAATAAAAAAGGGGCCACCTTCTTATCTGATTGACTTTACTGCTAACCTGGAAATTCGATTCGAGGGCACATTAACCGTCAATTTCGCGCCGTTCTTGCCTCAAAGGTTCTAGTGTTCTTAATTGTAAAGGATAAAGGATAAAGCATTTGCCGTTGATCAATCCCTTTTTGGGATGCGGCACGCATTCTACTTCCATTTGTACATTCGTAGTGGCGTTTGAATGCGATGTGGCCTATACAATGACTTGCGGGGGCCAGCCGATGTACAAGTCAGTGTTTTTATCCTCCCAGACAAGTCTGGTACCAATTAACCGACCCCGGAGGGATGGAAGGCTTGGTTGGCCCGGACTCACGACCCAGGATTTGATCCCGACCGTCTGGTGTAAACGCACCACTCCACTACACCACTTCCGCTCTCGTAGGTACTTCACATAGTTGTTGAGAATTGTCCTGTCCCGAAGTCTCATGTTAATTTAAATGTGAAGCAAACATGTGATACTATCAAGTTCACATTGCAAACATCGAAAACTTTTTAGCAGGAGAAGCTCAAAAGCGTGTGAATGCAAAGTTAAGGTTTTGCGGCAAGCTTACGAAGTTATACGATTAAACCTGAATTAAATAAGTAGAGCTTTAAAGTTTATTTATATTGAAATATATTAACCGACTCACCTGCTGCCACTGACAAAGTGTAACACTTACCACCCTGTTGGTTGTGAAGCAGGAACTACCCTACCCTAGGTCTTACCCTTAAATAGCGTTGGACGTGCTACGACCGTTATTTCCCAAAATATCGCATTCATTCCACAGTGATGATAACTGCAGTCATGCGATGAGTTGAAGAGAGTCACGTAACTCGTCTCTGCTATTTATTTCCGGGGCTAGTCTTTTTATTTCCAGAGCCTCCAGTATTTTGCGTTCCACTGTGTTTTCGATGGAACGGTGTAGGATCTAATGACGCTCAAGTTTGGTAGTAGGCGAAACATAATTCGTTGGAAGCGAAGTCCTTCACGACATTGTTGACCTTCCATGCTATTTTTTCGTTAACATACGGGGTGATCCCATCAGGTGTGGAGTACGGTCTCCATGACTGCAAGTTCGTATTGGAATATCCGTTTTCTCTTTTCACGTTCCACCATTATGTCTACTTCACTTGAAGGCTGACTGCAGACTTTATCCTTGGTTGAAATCAGATTGCGGACGACGTTGGCCTTCATGTAGATGGGGTGGCAACTTCTAGCATGTAAAAGTATATTCGATGCAGGTTTCTTGTACCATTGAAGTTCCTTCTCTCCTTCGTTTTTACGAACTTTGGTGTTGAGAAACGGAACAAAACCCTCCTCATTTGGCTCTTCGACCGTGAATTTAATGTTGGGATCTTGTGAATTGAGGTTTCTTAGCGCGTCTTCTAAATCACTCGTGGAAGAGCCAATACACACTTTTGCTTCTTTTGTGAGAAGTTTTAGGTTTTTTGCAATAATTCTTTGAAGTCTCACACTGTTGATTACGCATTAAACCAAATAATTGTGTACAATTAAATTTTGTTCAAAAACTGACAAGAAGGCTCCATTTCGGACAACTAGAAGAGCGTCGAGTGCAGACCACACTCCACAAGTGACGACGCGAGAGTGAAAGTGGCTTTTTCTTCTTTCTTGGCCGTCGTCACATTTGGTGTGTGGTTGCACTCGACGCTCTTCTCGTTTTCCAAACGTTATACTAGAATTCTAGTGAGAAAGGAAACAGGTGAACAAGGCAAAGTTAGTAAAAGTAGCTACTGGAAAACGACATAGCATACTGTACCTTCATACAGTAAGAAAGAAAGGCGGACCGAGCTGTGCTATGTTGAATACACTAGTTCCTATCATTCACTTTACACCTTTCTATAATCTACAGAATGGACCACTGAAAAAAGAAATTGAAGAGATCTGTCCAATATGCAATCAGCCACGGTACACAACACAATAACGACTGCAATTTAAAAAGCGGTCAGAAAGTTTTCCTGGAAACTCCTGAAGTGCCTACATTCGCCTCCAAAAGTGCCAGACAAAACAATATGCATGAATTCAGAGCGGAAAACATCGACCCTTGACACCAGTCCGACACAAAACACCGACCATGCCGGTGAGTTCTCGTTATGGTCGCTAATATAATTACCAGCTCAAAGTTCTAAGTTCTTGAGTAGCCCTGGAGTTTCCCTTATAATTCTGAGATATCCCCTTACAGTTTTGTGCAAAAATATTCTTCAGGGTCACAACAACGCCTGTTCGAATGAAAGCCTGTGCGGAGCTTTTCACAGTACTTGCGCACTGCGTGAGAATTGGGCGATGAAATAGAGTGGTAACACGTGCGACAGAAGTAGAAGACGCTGAAGTCATTGGGCGGCACCTATGCGCTTGTTCGTCTTCTTGACGTCAACTCCGTGGTCCTAGCACCTAGTGATTCCTTGGCGTAAGCGGCACGTATGGAATGTTATGAATGAACACTGAGAAGACACTGGAGATAAACTGCTCTCCTTTCCTTTTAAGAGTGGCCCACTAAGCAATTGTGTTCAACTCTAAGATTAAATCCTGAGTAGTCTTGCAGTGCAGACAGAATGGGTCTTCGGAGACTGGCCCCAGGATCTTATTGCTGTAGCCCTTGCACACAAAAGTGGAAGTTTCTGAGGACCGGCAGCAAGGGAGAAAAGGGAGCTTCAATTTTCAGGGCTTGTTCAATTTTTTGCTGATGCAGTGAGAGCCTGTGTATGGAGGAGGGATAGGCGAGTAAGCGAGGCACAATAGATAAGTGAGCACAGACATCAGCATGCTGCAGATGAGAAAAACGTGGGCGTTTGAAGCAGTTTCCGTAAGTTCTCAGCGCCCTTACTACGTACCTTAGATACAGGGAACAGAACGACCTTGGAAAAGCTGCTTCCCTACCTACACAAAGAATTTCGTTCACCCAAATTCACCCAGGGTTTTGCCTTTGTGAAGCTTCTCCATTGCTAAATATGCATCCCTATGACCTGACCTCAACGATTCAATCACATCACAAGTCTATGAGGTAGAGCTCAGAAGCGCGCAACAAAAGCACTGAAGAGTCATGGCGATGACAAATCGCGACTTGCTGGCACCCTTTCTGTCGTTTCCAGGGTACCGTTCAGCTTAGTCCTGTGAAAACAGCCAAGATGCGCCTGTGACATGCACGACGTGGCAATGTGTATTTTTGAAGTATAGATTTGAGTCGGATGATGATGACACCACATTCACATTACTGGAGCCGTCCCATAAAAACGTACAGTTCTGACAATAGCCCCTCCCTTTCCCTCTCATAGCTTCTGCAGCAGAAAATGTTCACCTTCTACACATCCAATATGCCAAATCATTTTCACAATTCGAACTATTACCATACCAAGGATCAGGCAAGAGGCAGCAGTGCACACGAATTTGATGCGTGTGCTGTCATAGATGTCATGTCATAGTCACATCGAAAGCTGGCATAAAACTTGAAGGAAGTGGTACATGGGAAAGGCGACCGATAACGCACACCCATTTCCCGAGCTCGTTCGATGTTGATGGGAAGTGGTCCTGAATAGGTCTCTATCAAAAAGTTTATAGCATTCTCCTACGATGAAGAGTCAATTAGCACAGAAAGATTCATATTGTTATAGAACCTCATGACCCAACACCTTAATCACGAGAACATGGCTTCAAGCTCGCAGGCAGCTGTGGAAAATGTCATAACCGGAATAAATGCACTATGTGATACGGTGGCAAAAGGCTCTCTGGTGGTGGAACTAGGTGTACAACAATTAGAAGAGATCCTTTAGCAGAGTCCTTTAATTCAAAAGAAACCAAAACTTCGCGATTCCCCACTTAGGAAGCAAATTTTTGTAGGTTTTGGGGTATGAACTTTTCTGAGGGATCTCTTCATGTTCCGCGAAAAGATGACTCGAAAGTGTGCTTAAGGGCGAATGAGCATTGTAACATATGGATGGGGATTTGGGAAATAGAACGTCTTGGGCTAGGGTGCACATTGTTCCGTACAATGCTTTCGAAGAATAACATGTAGGAAGTTAGGAGGATTGAAAAATTCTAGCTGGACAGTCGTGACGACACTTGTCGTAATGGTGAAGCCTATGGGGCCTTCTCCACCCTTCGATATGATTTGAATATCACGGTTATTTTCAAACCTGTGTAGTTACTAGTGGCACATACTAAATCAGTTATCCGTATGAGTTTTCATGCGTTGGAGAAAATTCTTACTGAATAGAAGACGTCATTGAAGGGAGTGCCCGAGCTCTTGTGTTGATGGCAGCACAACCACACATGAGAGCAGAGCTTCGTAATAAGATCGAAGAAGGTGAAACTCATTTAGTAGGGAGACAGGAGGACCCCTATGGGAGCGCACCGACACGCAATTCGCACGGAAAGACCCGGCGATCTAGCGTGGCCATCCCATGCCACTATCAACGTGAAACGCTCACCGGCTGGCTAACCACTCGCTGCATACCTCTAGCCTCTTAGCAGAGGGAGCATTAGCGTTGAAGAAGGCGGCCGATGAGAGTCGCATCAATGGAAATCAAGGGCAAGGAAGGGTCCCATTTCTCGGGTTCTGGGCCGTTTCTCATGGTTTTTTCTTCATCTGCACCACTGACCACCTCTACTTTAATTCTAACGGGCTGCCTTCTAATCGTAAACTCCGCCTTTGAAAGTGTCATTGGGAAAAAGAGCCTTTTCCTGTTTTGCTATGGTGACTATTTCAGAAGAAACCTGCAAAGGGACGTGCAAAACGTGGTAGTAAAGGTAAAAAGAGAAAGGGCGAATCTCCTCATCACCATGACCATGCTGCAGTCTACAGGGACCGAAGGTGAAAACGAATCTATTTTAAAGGAAACTGTGATCGACTAAATCGAATTCTTCTTCTGTTTTCACTCATAATCGTATTAAGTTAAATGCTTACCTCGAATCCTTTATTGGCTCAGAGAAGTGCAGTTGGTTCAATAAACGGTTCATTGGTATTTTGATTCATTCTGTTTTTGTTTTGGTATACGATCCGCAATGAGAAGTTGATCACAAAGGCGTTGTTGCGAGTAAAAACAAGGAAGCGTTGCTACGACCGTTATCTGGACACGCGTTCGGTTTCATCTACTATGACACAAAGTTAAAGGTTTACCTTCCCGGAAAAGTCTCGCATTCTTTTTCCAACATGTGTCAGCTGTGATTAGTACCACAAACACGAAGTTTCAACACAACGAAAATCTCGTTCCCAAGAGATTCAAAACTCACGAACTAGACTATGGGCCGCCGAAGGTAAGCCGTGCGCAGCCAAAGGCGGGACATGGAAATAAGTGCGCCATGGGGCAGCTGCGCATCAGGCGACGCAATGAGAGATCCGCTTAAAGCGTTCGATTTTGGAGAATGAGACAACATATGATAGAATATGATACAGTAGCAGTGTGGATGTCAATTCAATTAAGCAGAGTCAACAAGCATTTTCTTTTATGCTGGTGCAGGTCCGTGAACCATTTGATAGAGCGCTCGTCCAGCAGCCGCCCAACATGTGTACATGGATGGCTGTGAGGGAACTTGAACTGCGTAAGCATCCTTTCCCCCCTTTTTAATTTGTTCAGCACGAAGCCAGTGCAATTCTTGTGTTCTTCTCGATCGTTATTGTGACGAAATGCGATCTCAAAAAGCCTAGTGATCTCACTGCGTCAGATAAGTACTGCATGTTTTTTTTTTTTCCGAGAAGGACTCTTTTGAGCATTGCTTATTCGTTCAGTAGCAGCGGTGGTGTCGGTATGACAACGGTAAGTGTGCGCGTATGTACTTACCAGTTTTGCTCCGTCCGCTATCGCGCGCATCACACTGTAGGCTTCACCGAAAGTGCAGAACCTGGAATCTCAGCTGATTTACTCCACCAAGAAACTCACTATTGGACAAGTTAGTTGAATGACCTAAGGTCCGTCAGAATCTCCAGTTCAATTGAAGTCCACCATGGATGCGCGCGAAAGCGAAGCTGAGCTGGTATATTTATTACAACTCTGTAAACACCCAGCATTTTTTTAAATCCTGATAATTAGCGGAAGAGGTTGTTCTGCCGTTACTCCAAAATGAAAATGAAGTTCATGACTCCTTATAATAAGCGAGCATCTAGTCCTTTATCTATGGCTGTTACTTAGACCCACTGCCTTTGAAGATCCTAAACGTTGACATCGTTTAATAGAGTTCCTGGCGCTCTTCCTGTATTACGCTCGTAGGCAGAGTAGATCTATCACTTACCAAGCACAGCTGCTCAAGTCAAACGGTGCAACTACGAAAAGTTGGCAGTTGCCCCTTCATTATTGCGTATGAACAATCCTACTGTATATAATCCGCTAAGCGGTCGTGCGTGTGTGTGTGGCTGACCGGAAATTCATATCTTCGTTCCCAGAGGTTCCCAGAGCGCTCAAACTTCTAGGGTATATAGGGGACGGGCGTGAACACTGATGATGGGTGGCGGAAAGTGATAAGTACTGATAGAAGCTGATAACGGGCGTCAGAATGCCGATGTCACCAACTTCCTTACGCCGTTCGCGTTGGCAGTGGATTGCTAGCACTCATGAATATTGTGTAGGGTAGGACTGGGACCGACTAGATGTTTGCACTCATGAATATTATGTGGGGTGAGGCAGGGACCAAGAGGGTGATTGGAAGAAGGTGGTAGCAACTGATAAGAACTGATAAGGGGCGTCGAAGTGTGGATACCACAATTCCGTTGGCCTTTAACAGTAAGCAGTAACAGAGAACCTCGGCTCATACAAGTGGCATGAAGGGATAGCATGGAAACGGGTAGTGGTTGATCGAAAGTGATATCACTGATAACAGTTGATAAGGAAGCTAAGAATTTGAGTACCACTAATTTCGTTGTAGCCTTCGTGGCGACGGTAAAATACTAACTCCTACACATTGCATGGGTGTGGGACGGGAACACCGATGGTGAACGGTATGAACTGATAACAAATGATAAGGAACGATAAGGAGCGTCTGAATGCAAATGTCCCAACTTCGTTGCAGTCATCACTGGCAAACGATCAGGGGAGCGAGGGGTTGATGTGAGCGTTGACAGCCAGTGGTCAATGACAGCAACTATACTGAATAATCGTGCAACGCAACTGTGTCTGCGCTCATTCAAATTGAACCAGGTTCCTAGCACGTGAATATGTTCAATTCCTAACCTTTCACCCCAAAAAGCAAAAGAACGTGAGCCAGTCAACTCTCTGGACTGACCAGGGCGAATTTCCATCAGAGCTAGGCTAGATGCTGATTGATTGATCATATTTCACTCCCACACCGATACCCTAATTGTGAAAATTCTATAGACCGCTAAATCATCCGAGCTCGATATGAATGCTGAATGTTTACGAAGTCATGATAAGTACCAGCTTCATTCCGCATGCACTGCGCGTACTACGCGATAATCTTCGGCGAAATTGAACAATCTTTGGATCTCATCTGACGCACATCTTTCCAAAACATCTTACTATTCGTTTCTCGGCCACGTGGCCTAATATTTTGCGAGTTGTCCAGTCTCACAGGATCCCACATGTAATGCGCGCAGTCGCGTGCGGAGCTAAACTGGTAAAGAATACCAAGCAGTGCTCCAATATCACCTGTTGCCTTTTCTTGGAGGAGCGCAGCGAAAGTTGCCATATTCAGCAACAGGACCACGTGTTTATCAATGTTCCGCAATCCTCTAAAGAGTGGCTCAGACGAAATTGTGCTGAAGCGATAGATTGGCATGAGTGTTCCCTTACTGCAATCCTATGGGGA